>JAFEMH010006080.1:0-85000 GCA_022495995.1 Adenophora triphylla var. japonica
CTTCTATTGCTATTATGGTTTGTTATTTTTTATTTTTTTGGGAGACTAAATTAACACAAATCAATATTTAAAATATACTAATTCTTTAAAATCAGTATTTTTGAATAATTCTTTTAAAAACATTGACTAGTCAACTTAACACTTATTACTACCTATAAGTCTCAAAATGAATGTCAAAAAAAAAAAAAAAAAAATTAATAAATTACACAACAATTTCAAGAATTACATAATGATAAGTTAAATAAAATATTAAATGAGAGTAAATCTTTAAATAAAATAAGAAAAGGAGTTAAAACTTGAATTAAATCCTATTCTTTAAGTTGTCAATCCAAGAAAGAATGGAATTCCAGTATTATTCAGAAACTCCCCACCTTGAATAAAGGGTTCCAAAGTAAATTGTAAGGCCTCCGTCGAGCTATTAATAACCCGATAACCCGGCCAAGTAACCCGATTACTAGTATTTGAACAGGCTCCGCGGTTCATATACTCCCCATAGTACAAAGTACTTAAAGATGCATTCCCATCCCATTCCAACCAACCCTTGGGATCAATCACTTCCTCTATCTTGCTTTTCATCACAACCGTCCGCGAATAATTCTTCCACGGCCGCCCTAAAAACGACCGGAAAAAGGTAATGTTTGGCAACAGTTCCGATCCTGCGGCCACTTTGCAGTTCAAAATTGAAATGCCCGTGTTCTGGTTAGGGTCATCTCGTCCTTGGGCGGTGAAGATGTTCTGTTGGTTATCTAATGGTTTACGAGCGTATAGGTTTGAGTTCTGGAATACTACAGGCCAAGCAAGCCAAATATGAAATCTGACGTACCGTAAATGTTGCATTCACGATAAAATTGTCTGAGGGAGTGGACGTAGAGGGTGTCTTGGTAGCCAATGAAGCTGCATTGGTAGAATGCCGAGAAGTCTGAGCCGCTTCTTACGGCTACGGCTTGGTGTTTTTCCGGACCGGCGTAGTTTTCGAATGTAATGCCTTTGGCTATGAATCCACTTCCTACCACAGCTGCAAAATGGTACATGGATGAAACAAGGTGATGTTAATCCTTATTGATTTGAAAAAAGGCGGGAAATGATTATTCAAAGTGAGCCCAGAACATCATAACCCAGCCCAAGTTATGGGAAGGCTTATTGAAATAAAGTGATTGATTTGTATGAGTGAAAAATTCTGATTGTTGTGAGAGTGGGAAATAAAAAGCCCAAGAGATACAAAATTACACATAAACTCACGCACACATATACTCCTCCCCCGTTGCTCTTATATCAAAGATATAAGAGTAAAAATATTTTTATACCCAGATATAAAAATATTTTTTTCCACAATTTTTCATCTTTTCTTAAAAATAATAAAAAAGACTTTTATTTTATTAAACAATTTTCTTCTATACCTTCTTTTACCTAAATACTATATAAGATTAGAATTACTCTTATACTTAGGTATAAGGGTAAAAATACTCTTATAACTAGGTATAATAGTTTTTTTTTTCACAATTTTTCATCTTTTCTTAAACAATCTTCTTTTATACCTTGTCTACGGTTAACTAATCGGCGAGCTCCGTATCTAAAGGTACAAGACCAAAATTACTCTTATATTTAATAAATTTTTTTTCACAATTTTTCATATTTTCTGAAAAAATAATAAAATTTGATCATATACCTAAGGGTATAAGACCAGTATTGGAAAAAATATGGGAAAAAAAAGGAAAGGATGAGGGGGCGATCGTATCCCTAGACCGAGCGATCGCACCCCACGCGTCATTTGAGGTTTCTATGGGATTTTAATCTCGGCATTTATTTGTGTTTGTGCTTTTGGAACTCGTTTCGTATGGACTTTTATGGAGAATGATTTGAGAAGAGAGGCCCATGGAATCAAACCAATATTAACTGTTGGGATGCCTTAAGTGGGCTAGATACTTCCTCATTCTGCTCAAAATTTTATATTGATGGACCAAATCTGTTTTAGGGCTTCTGATTAGGGTTATAATAAGAATAGCATATACTCCTTCCTTCCGTCCCATTGATACGTTTACAAATTGACTAAGACGGTCATCTTAGGGGTTTTGAACAAGACTTATACAAATTTTGATGATTCTAATAAAAATTTAAAAATTGTTATGGAGAATATTTTTAATGGTTAATCATTTTATAATTTTTAATTTTCATTAAATTTATAAAATTTTCTATAAAGTCTTGATCGAAACGACCCTAAGTTGACCATTTTAGTCATCTTGTAAACATATCAATGGGGGGGGGGGATACTCTATCATCTCCATTTCACTAGCTTCATAGTAAAAATTGTTCACCTTCTGCCCGTAAATATAGCTAACACTAATCGTTGATGGCCGAATAAGAAATCAGAAGTTCATAACCCCAAATACAATCTCTCTCTCTCTTTCGATTCTCAATTGCTTTTGTGTATTATTTTATCAATTGCTTCCGCTGCGTTGCACAACTAGTTGTTAAGGAACTCTTTCCACCATCTATCCAGCTATCTGGTTTCTAAGTTTGTGACATTTCTTAATGTAAAGAAGGCAATTGGTTCACCTAAACTTGAAAGAACCTAATCCATTAGCTAAAGTGTACTCTAATCTCATTTTCTAAGCTAATTTTAGGCCCCAAAGGGCTTAGAATTATTGGATTTGTGTTACCTTTGTCGGCTCTTGGGGCCATGTTAGTAGCCTATGATTCATTTTCCACTTATCTTATCATTACCTAATTATTCACAAACCCAAATAATTTATATAATAAATATCACATTTCTAAATAAAATAATAGATTTAGTGTAATGTTATTGTTATATAAATAATGTACGAATTAGTAATGTGTTATTGTAAAATAGTGCAGCGGTGTTAATATTAAAAAATGTCATTTGCAGTAAGCCAGTAATAAAAAGTGTCAGTTTTAGTTATAAAAAGTGTCTGAGGTGTTAATAAGTTTCGATTATTTACGAAAATGTCACCGAATATTTTAAAAAAAATTTCAGTTATTTACAAAAATGACACCGTACATTTTTTTAAATAAATCAATTAACTACAAAATATGCCACCATACATTTGTTTCACATAAGAGCGTTCACAACACAATGGAAAATTTTTGGGAGCTCTTTGTTTTTATGAAAAAACTCATTAGAGCTCTTTGCCATTTGTGTAGCAAGTTGAAAAGCTCCTTACTAAGGAGCAACTCCTTCTACAATTAATTTTGACCAGTTCCCCATATTGATCATTAAATATTATAGAAAAATGCTGGAAAAAAAGTTTAATGTTATTGAATTTGGGGGAACAAAAAAGTTGATAAAAAAAATCCTACCATTGTGAAAAAAGCTTGAAGGTTTTTATTATTGAGTTGTAAATGATGTGGCATATTGAAATTACAATAAAACTATTAAAAAAGCGTTTACAATTGTGGATGCTCTATGTAGTTTACATGGTCCCACAACAAGCACGATGACACAGAATAAACTAGGTTTAATTTCATGAATCCCCATCTCCCAAAATAATTTTACATAAAATCTCAAGTGAGATTCAATAGTCCACACGCTATTGAAGGCCGAGATCAAAATCCCATAAAACCCTTCCCATTTTATGGTCAGCTCTTATACCCTAAAGTATACTCCCTCCGTCCCATAGATTTATGGACTTTTGGGTTTTGCACGGGGATTAAGGAGGAAATATTATATTGAAAGTGTTGTGAGTGTGAAAATAAAATAGGAGAGAGAATGAGTGGAGAGAATAGTAAATTA
The DNA here is from genome assembly GCA_022495995.1 of Adenophora triphylla var. japonica. NCBI lineage: Eukaryota > Viridiplantae > Streptophyta > Magnoliopsida > Asterales > Campanulaceae > Adenophora > Adenophora triphylla. Next base: position 3,749 of record JAFEMH010006080.1, read on the forward strand.
TAATGGTGATGTGAGTATTAAAATAATGTAGGAGAGAGAATGAGTGGAGGGAATAGTAAAGATTCCTTTCCATTTAGGGAAAGTTAGATATTATTGTGGGAAGCCCAAAATAGAAAGTTTACATATTATTGTGGGACGGAGGGAGTATGAGTTATTTTTCACAATTTGAGGGAACAAATAAATCTTATATCTAGATATAATAATAATTCATGTATTATAACTTTAGGTATAATAGTGTATTTTATTATTATTTTTTAAAAAATATATGAAAAATTGTGAAAAAAATAAAAATACACTTATACCGAATTATAAATAGTCTTATACCTTTTTGTTATTGGAGAAGATTCTTTAATAAACTATTAGTCTTTTATTATTATTTTTAAGAAAAAATGAAAAAATGTGGAAAAAAAATACTCTTATACCTAAATATAATATTATTTTTAGTCTTATACCCCTGGACCCCTGGTTATAAGAGTGACGGGAAAGTAGTATATGTAAACATGAATTTATGTAGAATTTTGAATCTCGATTAAAATTTTATAATTTTTATATCTCGATCACGTGTTTTAGCGTACTTACTCACCTCAATAAACTAATCTAACTATGGTAAGTTTGACTGCTATATCCAAATAAGAAAAGACACACTATCACGTTGCAAATGTCCCCAATGCTCCGGTTGACATAAATTGCCGTCGTCTTAACTTGTCCCAGCTGTCACTTATTATTGCTTTTACTATTTTTATTTTTCACATTTTAAATAGTTTCACATATTATCTCCATCCCAAAAATAATAACTTTTCTATTCTCTTATTATTGCTTTTACTATTTTTATTTTTCACATTTTATTTTATTCTTGAAAAATTAAAAGTTTGAAAATAAATAACGAGAATATTTATAAATTTTAATATTAAACGACTTCTTTTTTAAAAGTTTTCTTTAGGACGGAATGAGTAGCGGCGAAGGTAAAATTATAGAAGAAGGGGGTCGAATTATGCATAATTTTTATTTTTAGAAGAACAGGGTCAAGAACGAGTTTACTTTTCTTATTACTTGGCTAATACGGCAAGATTTTTTTATGAGTTGACATTGATTCACATTGCCACATGCATTACCCTAACGTAGGGGTCAACTTAAACTCCATACTATGCTCTTATTATTAGAAGAGTTCGTTTGATAGTCGAGGGTGATTAGCTCGTATTAACAGTGAGAGGATTGTTAATCCTAGAATTAATAATGAGCTTCCTAATAATCCTGATTGAAAATATAAACTTTTTTTTTTTTTGATAGAAACTGTATAAAACAAGACAATTTTCTTTTAAAGACCAAATTACCCATAACAATTATCAAAAGACAATTAAGGACACAATTTTGTGAATTAAGAAGAATATGTGAGTGTAATTGCTTCAAATACATAGGGATTAAGACGATTTTGTGAGTGAATTTACTTCGAATACATAGCATTTCAAATGCGATTCGGGATCAAATTCTGAGTAATATGTCATCACTTGATAAAATATTCTTTGAACCCCTCTTTTCAGAATAAATGTCGCAATTAATTTGTCAATATTTTTAAAGAAATTTATAAGTTATTTAGTACTTGAACCATTAATTATCAGTAGTGACAGCAGAAGCAGCAAAAACCTCGGTAATATTGCCTTAGCCACATGATCCCATTCCCCCAAATTAGTCCATTGACCCCCCACGCAATCAAATATCAATGCATAAATCTGAATCACATGAAATAGGTAAATAAATTGAAGATGAACTTACCGACGGTCGATGACCGGAATGTTGTCCAGCCGTCGATTACACTCCGGTTACCTTTAATCAGCGTCTTCCCAATCCCATCTCCCAAAAACATCACATTCATCTTCTTATTAATCACCTCCAAGTACTCATAATACGCCCCTGTTTTTATGTAAATCACGAATCTCGTCGCGCTATTGTTCGGCGCCGCCGTCAGAGCGTCTCCGATTGTAGTGTAATTACCACTCCCGTCCTGTGCCACCACTAAATCAATCTGCGTTGCATTGACTGGAGCCTGTAATAGTGTTCGGTCCTTCTTCTTCAGCCACGCCGGATACCCGGCGGCCGACATTGTCCCGTACTCCGGGAACACCTCGCCGCCGCCTTTGGTTTTCGTGCCGTTGATTTTTTTGAGCAATGACAATGAGTTGCTGACCTGCCGGGAAATCTTGCGCAGCGCGTGTTCGAAGTATTTCCTCACCCGTTCCCTGTACTTGCTGAACACGAATCCGTCGAGACACGTGTCCTGATTCGTCATGGCGGCGCTGAGAAGCGTCTGTAAGTCATGGTACTTACTCGTCGGCGATTTCGCGAGTTTGGCGGCGGCCAATTTGAGCTCGAAGACAGTTTGGTCAAAGAGCTGGAAGCAGTCGTCGAGGGCGCGGTTTTCGAGAGGAGTAAGGTGCCCGAGCTTCTTTCTGATGACGGTGACGTTGTATTCGGCGTCGCGGACGTCGGTTACCGTTTGATTGACGGTGGCGGAGAGGATTTCCGGGAGGCTTTTCTCGTGGAGATCGGCGATGTTTTGGGTGAGGGTTTCGACGCACTCAGTAGGGTACAGTACGCCTTCGCAATGTAACTGTGCCGTTTGGGTTTGGAGGAGATTTCTGTGGATGTGAAATGCAGGGGTGGAATGTGTGAATGATAAAAGTTGAGGGTGTTTGAAGATAGCTAGTGTGAGTAAGAAGAGGGTTGTCAATGGGAGGAAGGAGGAGATTAGCATTTTGAGCCTGGTTTTTTGTTTGGATGTGAGGTGTTTGTACATTGTGAAATGAATGTTGTACAATTTTAAGGTGATTTTCTTTGTGTTGAGAGGGGAAATGGGAAGGAGGGAGATGAGATTTTTGAAGAAGGGGAAGGTATTTAAATGGCGGGGAAAGAGTTGGAGGGTGATGTTTAATGGGTATGGATCTAGGCTTTGGATCTCACAATATAAGTGAAGACATTAATGGAGCAATACTTCCCCATAAGCGATGACAAAGGTGACTTGAAAGAGGAAAGACACTGAAATGTAATGAGAGATTCAGAATTGTTCATGTGCTTCCATGCTACCAATTGATTTTAAGATGGAATTTTAGACTTTAAGATGGTATCAGAACAAGTTTTTTACACGTGCAGGTCCAACGGCCCACGATGTTACTTCGCGCCACCCGATTAATAAGTCCACGTTGTAAGCTTTGACAAAAAACTCGTTACACGTGAGTGGACGTGTTAGAGATATTATCCCACATTGAAAATTGAGAAATCTTGCCTATAACATATAAAGATCATGGCCACTCCCTTAACACTAATTAATTTTAAGGTGGAACCTCAGACTCTAACATGGTATCAGGGCAGGTTCTTACATGTGCAGGCCCATCGGCCAACGATGTTACTTCGCGCCACTCGATTAATAAGTCCCCCGCTACACGTGAGGGAACGTGGGCAAAGCCCGCTACACGTGATGAGGGGTATTACCAATTAATTTTAAGGTGAAACTTTTAAGAGTTAATACAATGACTCATAATAAGCAAGTTTCATATGGTTGGAGATGATCAAAATTAATTTAATATAAGTTGAAACTCACACCAAATTAAATTAATACTAATCGTTTATTTAAAAGATGAGAAGGTAAGACCAAAATTTTGGTCATAGCTACAACACTTCAGTAAATTATGAGTAGTTTTACATGTCCACATGTCTATAAATCAACTATTCGATTTCACTATATTAATGTGGATTTAGCATTGGTCAAAATTGTTGAGTTTATAAACTCATCCACTTTAAGGAGTAAGCAATCAAGTGATATCTTTCAACCATGCAATCAAGTGTTATTTTTCAACCATACAATTTAGTGGTTCATGAACCAATTATGTAAGGAGTGATCCAATTGTGCTAGTTTTGAACTAACTCAAATTGAACTACAATCGCGAAGCCCGTACTATGAGTAGTTTTACATGTCCACATGTCTATAAATCAACTATTCGAATTCACTATATATTAATGTGGATTTAGCGTTGGTCAAAATGATAATGAGACATTTTGATGTGAATACGCAGCGGAAGTAACCAAAGAACGATCGAAATCGAATCCTTCTGCAACGAACCCGAAGAACTCCCAAAAGATAACTAAGAATTCCAAAGAAGAACCTAGAAAATTAAGAGAAAATCTCTTGAATAAATTAATAAAAATGAGTGTGTCTCCAAAAATAAAGATGAAAAGTATTTATACTTTCTCCCTAACCAGCCAGTAATTAAGTTTCCTAATAATTAAAAATATCATAAACAAAAGAGTTTACTTAAAATAAAACTCAAAACAGTCTTAGTCTTCCGGTCGTATAATAGCGCGGCCGCCCTCCTCTTCAGCGCGTTCGCGCTAACGTCCCGAGAATCAAACCCCCTCGTCACCGCCTCCAGCGCGGCCGCCCTCCAAAGCTGCGCGACCGCGCACACCTCCAGACGATTCTGCTACTTGGCTCGACACACTAGCGCGGGCGGCGCTCTCATGCATAGCGCGGCCGCCCTCTTGTGCAGACAGGTCACGATCGACGCCAAACTGGTACGCATCATTCGTCATCGGGATGGAACTCCACCAGATTGGAAACATTAAACGTGGAAGAGATATTCCACCCCTCCGGTAGCTCGACAACATAGGCATTGTCATTAATCTTCTTCAAAATCCGACAAGACCCAATATTCTTGGGATGAAGTTTGTGATACGTCCCTTGAGGAATTCGTTCCTTACGCAAGTGAACCATCACCAAGTCACCAACACTGAAGACTTTCACACGACGTCGCCTATCCGCTAACTCTTTATATTTGGCATTGGACGCTTCAATATTCCTACGAACCTCTGACTGCACCGCATCAACCATCTCCGCTAGATTTTCAGCTGCAATACTGTACCCCGGTACCTTCGGAAGAGGAATCAAGTCAAGAGTATACTTTGGAGGTCGTTGATACACTATCTCAAAAGGAGTCTTCTTCGTCGTCTGGTTCGTCATATTATTAAAAGCAAATTCAGCTGTAGACAAAGCTAAATCCCATTTCTTCGGATACTCCCCACACAAACAACGCACCATAGAACCCATAGTCCTGTTTACCACCTCCGTTTGGCCGTCAGTCTGAGGGTGAAACGAGCTACTAAACTGCAAGTCCGTCTGAAAGATACGCCACAAGGTACGCCAGAAATGACTAAGGAACTTCGTATCTCTGTCAGATGTAATAGTCTTCGGGATCCCATGAAGACGAACAACCTCCTTGAAAAACAGTCCCGCGATGTGAGAAGCATCATGAGTCTTACGACAAGGTATAAAGTGAGCCATCTTAGAAAAATGGTCCACCACCACGAAAACGGAATCATGAGCACGCTGCGTCCTCGGAAGTCCAAGCACAAAATCCATAGAGATATCCTCCCAAGGACCATTCGGAATTGGCAAAGGGGTGTATAAACCTGTATTCTGTGACTGACCCTTGTTGATCTGGCATACCATGCATTTCTGAACAACTCTATGTGCATCCCGCCGAAGATGTGGCCAAAAATACTTCTTCGCGACAAGCTCAACAGTCTTTTCTCTCCCATAGTGTCCCTTCTTGTGAATTTCTGAAATAAGGCTCTCATGAACCGAGCCATGGGGAATACACAATTTATCCATATAAACACAAGAACCCATCCTGCAATAAAAATAACCCGACCGGGTTTCCATCACGACACTTGGCCCAGTCATCCGCAAAGTCCGGATCAGTCGCATATAACTCCTTTAAGCAATCGAACCCCACAACTATATTTGCCATAGTCACCAATAAATTAGCCCGACGACTCAAGGCATCCGCAACTTTATTGAGCTGTCCACTCTTGTGCTTGATAACAAACGTAAACTGCTGCAAATAAGCAACCCAACGAGCATGCATACGAATAACAGGAGTCTTACTATTCAAGTACTTTAAAGCCTCGTGGTCTGTATGAAGAATGAATTCACGATGCAAAAAGTACTGTTCCCAATGCTTGACCGCTTGGACCACCGCATAGAATTCGAGTTCATAAACTGTCCACTTACGTTTGGCCTCCTCCAATTTCTGGCTCATGAAAGCAACCGGCTTCTTCCCTTGGCACAAAACAGCCCCAATACCAATCACCGAAGCATCCGTCTCTAACTCAAATGGCTTAGAGAAATCCGGCAGGACTAACAATGGAGCACTAGATAGTTTTTCTTTAATCAGGGCAAAGCTAGTTGTAGCCTCATCACTCCAAAGAAACTTCCCTTTCTTCAAATATTCAGTTATCGGAGCCATAATAGTGCTAAAATTCCATATAAACCTACGATAACAAGTAGCAAGGCCATGGAAACTACGAACCTCACTAACAGTTGTCGGCGTAGGCCAATCACGAATAGCACGAACCTACTCCTCATCCACTTGAATGCCATCTGCAGAAACAACATAACCCAAGAACAATAGATGATCAAGCATAAAACTACACTTCTTGAGATTTACATATAATTCATTATCCCTCAAAGCCTACAGAACCGCTCGAAGATGTTCAAGATGTTCCTCCTCCGATCTACTATAAATCAAAATATCGTCAAAGTACACCACCAAGAATTTACCATTAAAGAGCTTCAACACTTGATGCATTAATCTCATGAAAGTGCTAGGGGCATTTGATAACCTAAACGGCATGACCAACCACTCGTACAATCCCTCCTTGGTTTTAAACGCGGTCTTCCACTCATCCCCGGGTCGCACGCGGACTTGATGGTAACCACTCTTCAAGTCAATCTTAGAAAACACCGTGGAACCTCTAAGCATGTCCAACATATCATCCAAACGAGGAATGGGAAAACGGTACTTGACAGTGATTTTGTTGATGGCGCGACTGTCGACACACATACGCGAAGTGCCATCTTTCTTAGGAACAAGGAGAGCTGGAACTGCGTACGGGCTCATGCTTTCCTGTATATACCCCTTGTTCAATAATTCTTCTACCTGTCCCCTCAAAATTTCATGCTCAGCGGGGCTCATCCTGTAATGAGCAAGATTAGGGAGGGAGGCACCGGGCACCAAGTCAATGTGATGTTGTATATCACGCAAGGGAGGTAACCCAGCAGGAAGTTCGTCTGGCATAACATCTTTATACTCATCTAGCAATGACTGCAGAGACGTAGGGACCAAACTAACTTGTCCCAAAACCCCTTTCTGCACTACTTCCAACACAAAAGGCGCAACCATAATATCCTCAGCTAATTCATGTGCAGTGCATAAGGCGACAAGAGGTTTCACTTTCTTATTACCAATAGGATCAGCTTTCAATGCAGGTAAATGAAAACGAACCCCGTCTTTCTTAAAACGAATAAAATTTTCCCTCCCATTATGCACAACCCCAAGATCATATTGCCACGGTCTACCCAACAATACATGGCATGCAGTCATATCGATCATGTCACATAAAACCTCATCTTTATAACTACCCATAGAAAAAGGGAGAAGACATTGTTCATGTACCTTTATAGAGCCAACACTGTTGATCCACCCCACAGTGTAGGGAGTATGATGCTTGCGGACCTCAAGCTTCAACTTATCCACCAAGCCACGAGCCACTAGGTTCTCGCTGCTACCGCTATCCACAATAATCGTAGCCGTGAAGTCCCTGACCTTCCCTTTGGCACGAAAAAGATTATGTCGCTCTGGATCAGTATCCACTGCAGGCATAGTCAGCATAAGCTTCCGGACCACCAATGACTCATGCTCGTCACAAATATCCTCATCATCAGCCTCCCCATTCGGATCAATATAAACAGTCTCACAATTATCGTCATCCTCCGTATCATCACATGCATCACGATCCACCATATTCACTCCTCTCCGTGGTTGCAGACAACGATTAGACAGATGTCCAGTCTGATTACACCGAAAACATTTATCTCCATAATTTCGAGCATAAGGATTATTATTTTGGGGGTTGGTATTTCTACGAGCTGGTGGATCAGGAGTAGGAGCGGGAGTAGTAGGCTTCTTACCATCATCCGTCTTCGACCCTGCAGCCTGCGAGATCTCCTTACTGACCTCGACATTAGAACCTGACCCTTGGTTCCTGCCACCCGAAGAAGAAGCAGCACCAAACTGCTTAAATGTAGTCGGAGGCCGATATGTAGTCGATAATTGTTTCTCCGCCTTTTTCGCCCTTGAAATAGCTTCGTTCAGTGAATAGGTAGTAAACAATTCCACTGCATTCTTAATATTCAGCCGAAGACCCGAAACAAACCGAGCAACCATCTCGCGACTGCTTTCAAACAGATCAAGGTATCGCGCGCTGATTGTGCATAAAAATCATGGGCATACTCCTCGATCGAACGACCACCCCGTTTACAAGCCAAGAATTTCTTATAAAGATCCCGATCATGATCACGCGGGAGAAAACGATCCCGTAATTCCCTCTTCATTCGATCCCAATAACGAATTTCGTGTTGTCCCTCGCGTGCCCTCTCGCCTTGACAATTGGTCCCACCAAGCGCAGGCACCATCACGCAAGCTTATAAGCAACATAGGGGACTTTTCTATCCTCCTCAACACGCATCAATTTAAAGAATTTTTCAACTTCAGAAAGCCAATCTAAAAACTTTTCAATGGACAACTCACCAGTAAAGACCGGAATGTCCGCCCTAATCTTGGGTCGATGATCCACAGGAGGCGCTGCCCTGGCCTCTTCATCCTCTATGTCCGAGACATCCCCGCCCATCGGATCGCCATGGTGGAGATTTTCCCCTCGACGACCAGCCCGATTTCGTGGGTTGGCATCACCTTGCCCAACCTGCAAACCCGTCAAAAGTTGCACCAGGTCTCTGTGTTGACGCTCCTGCCGCTCGATATCCGCTCGACGATCCGCACTTTTTCGGGCGAAGCCGCTCCTGTCGTTCAATATCAGCCTGGCGATTTCGTTCCATGGTTTGAAGAATTGTGGTAAGGGTGATGTCTCTGTCGTTATCCCCATTATTGGCCATCCTCTCGTCGGAGAATCCTAAGATCGTCCGATTTCTGATACCAACTGATGTGAATACGCAGCGGAAGTAACCAAGGAACGATCGAAATCGAATCCTTCTGCAAGGAACCCGAAGAATTCTCAAAAGATAACTAAGAACTCCAAAGAAGAACCTAAAAAATTAAGAGAAAATCTCTTGAATAAATTAATAAAAATGAGTGTGTCTCCAAAAATAAAGATGAAAAGTATTTATACTTTCTCCCTAACCAGCCAGTAATTAAGTTTCCTAATAATTAAAAATACCATAAACAAAAGAGTTTACTTAAAATAAAACTCAAAACAGTCTTCCGTCTTCCGGTCATCGCAATAGCGCGGCCGCCCTCCTCTTCAGCACGTTCGCGCTAACGTCCCGAGAATCAAACCCCCTCGTCACCGCCTCCAGCGCGGCCGCCCTCCAAAGCTGCGCGATCGCGCACACCTCCAGACGATTTTGCTACTTGGCTCGACACACTAGCGCGGGCGCTCTCATGCATAGTGCGGGCACTCTCATGCATAACGCGGCCGCCCTCTTGTGCAGACAGGTCACGATCGACGCCAAACTGGTACGCATCACATTTCTACATTTCAATCATCTGCTGCACAACAAAATGTCGGTGCACGTTGCGACACGGTTTCTCTTTAGGGAAATACGGGGGAGGTTTTTCTATATTTGACATCTTTTTTGGTTTAATTAAGGAATCAATTTGCATGTTTTATAAGACCTTAATGTTCAATGATTGAAATGTAATCACGTTATCCATCCCCAGTTAAGCATTCACCTTCAATTCTATGGCACCCTAAGCTCTCGGCAATTGACGCGGAGAGTCTTAAAAAATAATAATAGAAAAAGGACAGGGAAAGTGACAGCTACAGTTACACTACTACAGAGGGATGTGGGAGATTGAAGCAGTTTTTTAATACTTCTGTTTTTCGATTTAACATTATTAGTTTGAATTTACACGAGAATTAAAAAAGAATTAAAAAAAGTAAATGTCATGAGCATAAAAATTAAATTATAAGGGAGAAATTGTATACTCCCTCTGTCCCAGCAAGAGTGTCACCCTTTTAGGGGTGACACGCAAATTAAAAAAAAATATGGAAAGAAAAAATGTTGTGAGTGTAATTTGAAAATAGAGAATTAGTGGAGAAAATAGTGAATTTAAAAAGTGTTGTGAGTGTAGAGGAGAGAGAATTAGTAGAGGGAATAGTGGATGAGATAATAAAATATTAATAAAACATTTCCTTTTTAGTAGGAAAGGTGACGCTTTAAACGGGACGCCATTTTGGGTAAAAAGTGACACTTTTGCTGGGACGGAGGGAGTATAAAGTTTTTATTGTGAAAATGATAAGTAAATCTCATTTTACATTTTAATCAATAAAATAACAAAAAATCTTAAACTACAGCAAAATAAAAAGAAAAGTAAAAAACCTTACTCCCTAAGTTACACCCGAAAATGAATAAAAATTAGTTTTTTCATGAAAATTAAGAATAGTGTATGTTGGAGAGTAAATGTTTTAGTATGACAAGTGATAGTGATAGTGATGTATGAGAGAGAAAGTGCGGAATGTGCGTTTTGAATAAGACACATAAAATGAAAATTTGTTCCATTTTAAAGGGACGAAGGGAATACTCCCTCCGTCCCAGCGAAAGAGTCATTTATTTTCTTTTTGAGCGTCCCATTTAAAAAGTCACTTTCTCAAAAAGGAAATCTTAAATCACTATTCTCTCCACTCATTCTCTCTCCTACTTTACTTTTACACTCACAACATTCTCTTTCTTACATCACCTCCCACTCATTCTCTCTCCTATTTAATTTTTCATACTCACAACATTTAAACTTTTTCTCTTTCCTACATCACATTTCTTATTTTGCGTGCCGGACAAATTTTGTGGCTCTTTCGCGGAGACGGAGGGAGTATATCGGAACAGAGGAAGTAATTAATTTTATAACCTTGCCCCAAGAGAGCTAAGCCCTGATGTCAAATCTCTCGGCGACTTCCGTTCATGCTTTGTGCCTTCTTTTCTCTAAATATCTTTATATACGGAGTATGACTGTATGAGGCATCGGTAAATGTACCCGAATTAATAGTATATTCCATCTGTTTCGGATTGGAGAAATGCACGTAAAATGGAATGGCACAAGAATTAAGGGAAAAAGTGAAAAAGGTGATGTGTTGTGAGTGTAAATGATTGAGTAGGAGAGAGAAAGTGGAGAAAGTGGGTAATTGTTGTGAGTAGAGACAAGTGAATCTCATTTTCATTTTGGGATATTGCAGATTATTGTGGGACGACCAAAAGATGTCTTTTTGCGTATTACCATGGGACGGAGGGAGTATGAAAGAGTCGTTGTTTGTTTCCAGCGGTAAAGCTTATTACATTTAGGGTTCGTTTGGTAGCAAAATAAGAATAAACATAGTTATTCATCCTCATACTAATAATCTCCGTATTAATAACATCACCCCCTTTCAAGGGATAAATAATAAGGGGATAAGCCCCTTATCGGCCACACTCTTCTTATTAATCAAAAAGTTTAAAATCGTACCAAACAACCCTATCCGATATTATTTATCATATCCAATCTTTTATCGGGTTACCAAACGACCCCTTAATTAAAAAGCTTGGCGCCCCAAAACATCAACTAAAACGCGTTTCTTGGTAAGGATGGCCAAATCCGGTTGCGGTTCGAAATCATCGATTACAGAAATAGGCAAAATGTAACCGAAACGTGTAATACCGATTCACGGTTCCAGTTTCAAGCCGGCGATTCCGGTTCGCCAGTTCATACGGTTAGTTTTTTTTTTTTTTTTTGAGAAAAAGACAAACTAACAGAAATTGTTGAATTTTTAGCTGATTCTGTTAGATTTCTAACAGAATCTGTTAGGAAAGTAACAGATTTCTGTAAAAATCCAGGGAAAATTATATTTTAACGGAATACGTTACAAAATTAACATAATCTTATAAGAACTTAACCTTTTCCAATTAAAATAAATTCCAATGATTTTTAACACATTAAGTTTGTTTGTTAATTTTTTAGTTCATTTTAAGATCAACAAGTAAGAATAAATTATAAAAAATTGACGATTTTTGACACGGGTTGCATGATTCCGGTTCACCCGGTTTGGATCCGGAATCGCCGGTTCACGATTTTTAGACCTCTTGAACCGAAACCGGGATGGGTGAACCACAGTTCTTGTTCAGCCGGTTCACGACTTTTAGATCTCTTGAAATGGAAGGTGGTCCTCGTACCATATTATTACGGACCAAAACCAAAAGCCCAAAGACATAAATGGGGTGTAGGCGTGCAAGCAGATTGCTTTAATAAAAAAATAATAGTAAGTTAGATCCATTCTTTGCCTCTATTTTAGGTTTTGGGCCCAATAAAAAAATTGACTGAAACCCAACCAATACATCATTTCGAGTGTGTTTGGTAACCAAATTAAACTTTTAATTCTAAACATTTTTAACAATTAAAAAATTAAATTTGTTTGATAAAGCAATATCAAATTACTTGAAAAATTAAAAATGTCTTAAAAATAGCTATTAATTTTAAGTTGGGGATGTGAGTATTAAAAATAGCTGTTATTAACAAGGTAAAATGGGGGAAAGCGAATAAAAGAGAATGGGTTCAAATTCATCTATCAACATACTCCCTCCGTTTTCAACCTAGGTGCCTAGTTTGACTTTGGCATGACATTTGATCATACAACTACGAGAAATTAGAACATTTTGATGAAATTTTAAAAGTTGTTATTGATTTATTACTAACAATACTAACAATTAAAAGTTTTAAAATTTAATTATAATATATCAATTTCTCTTAGTTGTATGGTCAAATGTCATGGCAAAGTCAAACTAGGCACCTAGGTTGGGAACGGAGGGAGTATTTGATTTATTTATATTTTGCTATATCTAAAATTTTCTTTTATTGAAATACTTATTCATGAATGATAATTATTTATTTTATAATTATTAAGCTATTGAATACTTCTTCGATAATGTCATCTAACTCATCAGCTATTTTCCCGTTGTAGGCTCCTGAGTTTTTGGTTGATTTGGAGGCATAGGTCGCCAATGATGATCTGGTCGATTAAAACTGTATATGTTGCGACCCAAGTGTTTTCAGAGGGACGTGTCGGCTCGGTCATGATGTGGTCATGCGAGGGATAGGTCGTCTCTTCTGTACACTGAATCTACCGTTATCCCTTCTGAATTTATTTTGAGTATTCAATGGGGTAGGAGAACCTAGGTCGACAGTGTTCATGATCTCAGTCCGACTAACCGTGAGTGGGATGAAGTTTTCAGGGACTCTTTCAGTCGCCCTAGTTCTGTTTTTCCCCGTGTTGTCGTTATTCTTTTCCTGTCCCCCCTTTGTCGACTCACTAACTTCAGAATGTTTTTAGCCTTTGTGTTTCTTTCTCTCCTTCCGTTCTTCAGCAACGGCCACATCATAGGCCCTCTCAAACACCTCTTTCCTCGTGATCGCCCTCCTAACCTGGAGCTCCTAATACATATTGGGATAGTACACTCCATTTTTAAAGCAGATGATGACCTCCCTATCTGTGAGGTCTTCCTCAATTTGGGCGACCAACTATTTGAACCTGGTAAAGTAGCTCATATTAGTCTCCGTCTTTCCCTGAGTCATGTTGTTTAGATCAGAGACTGTTTTCTTACGAGTTCCAGCTGTAGAGAACCTTTCGAGGAACTTCCTTCTCATGTAACCCCACGATGTGATGCAACCAATGGTTAGCCCACAGAATCAAGTCAGTGTCGCACCTGTGAAGGTGCTGGTTAATGCATTGCATATCACATCATCCTCAAAAGAGATCAAACACATCGTCGCCTCAAAGTGCTGCATGTGATTCAAGGCATTGGTCACGCCCGAGTACTTTTATAACATGGTTAGCTTGAACCCTGTAGGAGGTCCTTTGTCGAGCATATCCTTGGATAAACGTCTAATAATACAGTCATTTCGTTCGACCTTCCCGTTGGTGGCTGTCTTATCCATCTCCATATCATCTAACCTTCGTTTTAAGTTGAGGAGATCCCTAATATCCAGGTCGCTCCTTTGGTGGGAGATTGAGTTAGACTTTTGCCTCTTCTCACAGTGGGGTTCCCTCCTATAGAGGGTCCTTTGTCTCTCATTCCTTGGGGGAGTTACTTTTCTCCTTTTCCGTCGGGGAAACTGTAAGTGCTCCAATTTGAGCTTGTTAGAATTTTCGTTAGAAAATTAACGAAAGATATAACATTTCTAACAATTCCTAACAATCCTAACATTTCTAACAAAGTGAGGGTAAAATGGGCATTGTTATTTAAGGTTAAACCTTAAAAAGAATCTCAAAAAGCAAAACAAAAGAAGAAAACCAAAAATGGCAATGGCTGGAAACACAAAAACTGGCTGTTAATTTGAATTTCAAAAAGAAATATTCTTCTTGTCCAAAGCTGGAGCTGCATTTAATGAACAGTGCACGCCTACTGGACCCATCCGCGCGGATACCTTTGCATTTTCAGGAGGGCTATAAATTGAGCCCTCCAGTCACAAAAATAAGGAGGAAGAACACATTTTGCACCGAACCTCTGGCGAAATATAGAGAGAAAACAGTGAGAATTCTTCAAGAATTGTCACCTTTTTCTCTCCAATCTTTCCCAACTCATACTCATCCACTCACTCTCATATTAAAGCCCTAAACACTCATACACTCAAGCCAAACACTCAAGAACACAAGGAAGATTGGTAAACCCTCCTCTTCCTAACCCTAAATCTCAACCATGCATGCATCTTCAAACTACAAAATGTAGTTCCTTCATCTTCTTGCTTTAGATCTAAGAAGATCACCATGGAAGACCATCTCCATGGATGATCTTCTACAAAGATCAACATTATTTTCAAAGCTTTTCTTGCTTACTTGCAAAAATGCACTTTCAAAACCCTAAAAAACCATTTTCAAGCACTAAATCTTGATTTCAAAGGGTAAAATTCCCTTCCCAAGCAAATGAAATGCTTAGTCCTAATGTACCCCAAGGATGGTTTGGTATAGTTGATTCACCACTAAAATGTCTAGTGATCACTAACCAAAACCTAGGGAAATGGGGACAAGCATGGATGCAAAACCCCTTAAAATCATATTTTCTTTCTTGAGAAGTTGCTGTCCAGTAGCAATTTTCTCAGACCTCAGTCCATGGTCTTAATTTTTGGACACAGATGAACTTGGAATTTGGTGTTGACTACAAAATACTTTTTGTAGCCAACATCCAGAGATTTCCAGACATATTTTTATCTTATTTTTTGGGTGAGTAAAACTCCTCTTTTCAAATTTTCTTTCAGAGGCTAGTTCATCAGCTTCTGGGAATCCAGATCTCATATCTGAGGTTTCCAGAAGGTTTTGACCCCTCAAATCTTCTCCAAAATGGAAAATTCCTTCGCACACACCTTATTTAAGGTGTCTAGAACAACTTTCATTCTCTGAGTTTATCCAGATTATGAAGTTTTAAGACCCTTGAATACATTTCAAAATCAAAGGTCCACTGCCTTTTTCATTCTGGCAGAAATGGCTCTCAACTTCAAAAGGTCTTTTGAGTACCAAATCTCAATCCAAAAATCTTCCAAAAAATCATGGGATCAGTTTAAAGTCTTAAAAAGATATCCCAATTTTTACTTTTCTGAGTTTCAACTTATTTTGGCCAAAACACACACACACACACACACAAATGATTTTCAGCTTGGAAGACTCGTTTTTACGAGGCGCGTCGGGTGCACACTAACGTCCTTCCCGACGCGTAACATGACTTCCGAACCTAAATCTCTAATCTCGGGCTTTTTTCAAAGTTTTGGCCTTCAAAATTAAAATGGCGTGGCGACTCCGTTTTTTTCCGGTTTTATTTGGTTTTTCAAAGAAACGCAAAAATCGAATTTTCCCGCGAATGGCAACATCATCACAGTGGCGACTCCGCTGGGGACTAAGCTTTTTTAAAAAAATGGTATTTGGTATATTGGTGGAAACCACTAAATTTCCCGTTATCGCCTCCTAACACGAGTCGGGGATAAATTGTGGTCTAACAATCCCACGTACCGGTATCACCGTTTTAAAAAAAAAAGCTTTTGAGGGTCAAGCTTCCGTCCCGGCTTTGAAAATTATTTTTTGTGTGTGTGTTGATTTTTGCACAATTTTCATGTTGTTTTGGCCGCCTCGGAGAAAGTCAAAATTTTGACTGTCGGAATAATGTCCCTAACTGTCGGAATTTTCGTGCTTACGTGCTTATGTGCTCATAAAAAAAAATCATCAAAAAAAAAAAGGATTTTCAAAAAAAAAAAGAGAAAATTTCCAAAAAAAAATCATGCATCATATTTTTTAAGACTCATAAAAAAAAATCTCTATTTTACTCAGAAAAAGAATATAGACTGCTTGCACACTACACGCACGTGACCGTACACTGCACACTACGTCCTTAACCCGGGGAAATCCTTGTCGCGGTCCGTTTAGTCTTATTACGCCTCTCGGATGAGCACAGGACTACCCAAACATCCCATGGAGCCTCGTGTCGACCATGCACTTGTCCGTGACACACTTTGTCCGAGACCCGGTTGGTTTTTTAGTCTGGTCTGTGTCATGCCCTGTCCGTGTATAGACCTTTCCTTTCAAGCCTTTGTCGGCATACCGACTCAATATCTTTCGGGTCCCTAATCAGTCGAAGTTCTGCCGGTTTTCCGCCGCAGACTTTGACCAAGATATTGACCGGCGCCTTGACTTCGGCTCGACCGGCACAAATTATACACTCGACTCCCAAAGATTGACACCGAGTCATCAAGGATTAATGAATATTCCATGCCTAATTACGGCTTAACCGACGACAAGTCAAGATCAATTGTGGACGCTTATCGGTCAAATCATGCCGACTTTTTGTCGAGCCCTCGGACATGATCTTGACTTTCGACGTCAGCTTTGTCCGTAATTTACATCGAATGCTCGTTAAGACGCGAGTACCCGCCAGACTTTTAGGATCGTTTTCTTTCGGTCGGTGGGACCCGCTTGCCCTATGGACCCTCGCCCGGGCCGTCCACCCCGGGAGGTCGAAATACGGGTGGAATACGAGGGGCTTATAGACGTAGTGACGGGGCCCACCGATCCGAGAATCGAGTAGTTTGCGAAAAAGAAGAGCAATCTTTTCCAACCGATTAGGTTAATAAAACATGTTTTAAGTAAACGTGAACAAATAAGCGCATGTTGCATGAGCCTAATGCCCAAACACCTACCCTCCTTCCATTCCTGCACATCTCGAACCTTCATGTCCTTTCCCCGCATGACTCCGCACAAAGCTTGGTTTCGGGCACCGGTCACCGTTTGATCAGTTGGGAAGAGTCAAGCGCATCGTCGGCTTCACCATTTGTTCCGACTTCGGGTTTCGGAATGTCTGCATCGCCGGTAATGATGGGGATAATGTTGCTCCGATCCTCCAAAATCCCTCGAGAGCAAGTATTGGATCCGAGTTGGTAGAACAAAATGAGACTTCGACATGAGGCTCAAATTGATGACCTACTGGGGATTGTCGCAAGTCACGGTTTGACTATCGAGTCTCGATTCCGATGGTACTTTTACCGCAAAGAAGGAAGAGGGTCCTCCTCCTCTTCTTAATAGTCCGGATACATCAAGATGCTACCCCAAGATTCCTATGTTTCCACCGCCGGGACTCCACTTGCCCGCCGACTTACAGTGGCAACCGGCCCCCAAACAAAGAATCGGGGACGAAAGAGTTCGGTATACCGTCGGTTGTCCCCTCTCAAAGTGATGATCCCACAAATATCAGCCTGAGTGATGAAAATCGGGAGACAAGGTTGAAGAAATATGGTCGGCCATCAAAGCCCTGGAAGAACGCCGCACGGACATGAGCTCGGATGGAAGAGGCCACACGCCACTTTGGGACCTTAACAATATCCCAACCGATCGGGGCTACCCCGAAGGACAAACATGTGCCCGTTCCCGGGACCTCAATATCTCTCATTATCCGGTGGAGTCCGATCACTCGCTACGAGATGACCCCAGCGAATCCCCTGGACCGGTTCCACTCAAAGTCATTCCGGCCGCTCAACCGAGGTCCCAAATCCGCCACCAGCCGGTGGAACACATTTGGTGGGATATTTGTGATTGTCCCGATTGCCTTGAAAGGGACTATCGTGGAATTTGGATACACGAGGACCGTCCTCCTAAGAAAATGAAAATTTCCTCCCAAAGCAAAAATTGAGGGAGAGATTCGAGACCGGTGATAACGGTGTGGGAACGCTCGGGGAGCCATCTGGGGATTTGATTATTATGTACTCTACTCCAGTCGGAGTCTTCCCCAAAGCAAACGAGGGTAAAAGAACGAGAAAAGCCTTGCCAACGACGAATGAGACTTTCGGATACCGCAGTACCGCGACGTAAGTCCAACCCCTCGGGGTCGCCCAAGGTTCGGTTGTCCAGCCTCCCGAGTATACACCGATGAAGAAAAACCGACGCCAGTCTGGCGTTCCCACTTAATCAACATGTTGACTGGAGATGGCAACCGCCACAAAAGGCATCGAGTATAACCCGGGGGCTTCGGCAAAGACTCTACCTCGCAAGAAAAAGGCACGAAGCGACGGGTTTAATGATTCTCTATCCCGAGACAAAGACCAAATCTATGATCCTCACCTATATGGGAGAACGATCACCTTCTGCGATGAAGATTTGCCAAGAGATGTCTCCCAACACAATGAAGCTTTGTACATCACTATTCGGCTCAACACCATGTCACTCCACGGGGTATTAGTGGACAATGGATCATCGGTAAATGTCCTTCCCCTCGGCATGATGAGGGCCCTCCGCATAAATGAAAGGCGCGTAATCCCATCTACCCGGGACCGTCAGCCTACGACGGTTCGTCTCGTCCCATGCGGGGACGGTGACTCTGGAACTCGGTACAAAACCCAAATGGTGCCCGCAAAGTTCCATGTAATGGATATCCCTCCGAGTTCACACTCTACTAGGCGCGCCTTGGTTGCATCACATGAAAGCCATAGCTTCCACTCTCCGCCAATGCGTCAAATTCATCAACCGGCAGGGAGACCTTGAAGTCATAAGGGTGACAGCTTTCCTCATAGGGAACGAAGCCGAAACAATAGCCAAGAACGCCCACGAGCCAAACACGGGGCTACATCCTTCAAGAGGCAAGTCTCGCCAAGCATCCTTTGGAATCCAGCGATGCCAACTATGTCGACACACTCAAGCGAGCGGACTCAGAAGAAGTTCGATTCATCAAATTCAATTGCTATTTCCAACACTTGGAGGCGTCTTGGAAGGAAATGCCGAACACCGCCATGATACAGGCACACAAGTCCCCGGTCCTCAATCACGATTTGTCAGCATTCTGCAAACCCATTCTTTGGCCTCGCCGGCGAGGAGATTTTCATGATAAAGTCAGCAAACACCGGCGACTCGGCTCGAATCTATGAACGTCGTGTGGGACGTCCTCCTTGGCGAACTACCCGCCAAGCCTTTCCGCTCGAAGTATGGGACATGAGATTTTTCTAGCGGCTCACCAAGACGCAATGCGTCCTCACATCCGGATTGAGCGGTCGACTGTGACGAAACGGAAATCCCGGGATTGAGGAAGATCCCTACATCCATATGCTCGCCTTTCGACGCCAAACACAATAGATTCTGGTTCGTACAAAGAGATGATAGCAACGACCGAAGAGGAGCACAGAGACCATGCCTTTCCCGAGTTGTGAAGCCACCGACGGTGATGCCGCTAAAGAATTGGGAAACTCTCTCGTGCCCGTCCGCGACCAAAGAGAAAATGATCACCAAGCTTGGATTGGTCCCCCGTCCTTTCGTGTCAACCTTTATAAAGTCCTCCGAGTCTCTCATTGTTGAGTTCGAGTCTCGAGTCGTCCGATGGCCTCACGCCCGAAGACCACGAAATTGTAGCCAATGCCGTATTCCCTCTTATTCTCAATGAAATGACGAACCTTTACGAGTATCCCTTAATTGCCACTTTAACTAATGATGAATTAACTAATAATCTAAAAACGCTTAATAACGATTCACTAGATGAAGAGGCGGACACATTAAATGAACAATATATCAAAGAAATCTTTAAGCGGGTTGTCCGGAAAGAGGAAAATCGAGCCCAAGCCGCCGAAGAGATTTTGACAAGTGTGAATCTCGAGAACCGCGGAAGAGCCTAAAGAGACGCAGATTGGTAGTTTCTTCGAAGGGACCGAAAGGGACGCCCTAATTGAGCCGCTAAAAGAATTCGTGGATGTGTTCGCATGGTCCTATAAAGATATGCCGAGGCCTCGATCCTTCCATAGTTGAGCACCGAATACCGCTCGACCTTAAGTCAAGCCGCAGCGTAAGCTAAGAAGAATTAAGCCCGAATGGTCCCTACAAGTGAAAGAGGAGATAGAAAAGATGCTCGGGCGGGGTTCATCGTGGTCATTGAATACCCAACATGGCCGTCCAACATAGTGACGGTGACCAAAGCCAACGGAAAAATCCGATGCTGCGTAGACTTCGGGGATCCGAACAAAGCTATCCAAAAGACGATCTCCTCGCCAAACATCGACATTCTGGTAGATTCCACGGCCAACCATGAAGTCAAATGCTTCGTCGACGGTTTTGCCGGCTACAACCAAATCAAAATGGCGTAAGAAGATCGAGGCCAAAACGGCCTTCACAACCCCTTGGGGACCTACGCTACACGGTCATGCCATTCGGACTAAAGAATGCGGGGCTACGTACCGAAGCGGCTACGGCTACTGTTCCATGACATGATCCACAAAGAAATTGAGGTCTATGTGGACGACATGATAATACATTCCAGAGGATCGAGATGGCCAGCACTTTGTTGATTTGAGAAAATTCTTCGGCCGCCTCCGAGACCACAAAGCATGAGACCGAATCCACCCAAGTGCACTTTCGGTGTAAGACGAGGTAAGGTGCTAGGATATATGGTGACAGACGGGGAATCGAAGTAGATCCCCGGAAAATCAAGGCGATAGTTGAAATGAAGCCACCCGGACACCGACGAAGTGAAATCCTTCATGGGAAGATCGCAATACATAAGCCGCTTTGTGAATCGGTGACCTCGATCTGCGAGCCGATCTTCAAGTTGATGAAGAAAAATGCCTACACAGAATGGACCCTGGAATGTCAGCTTGCCTTTGAACAGATCAAGGCATACCTTGTGAATCCTCCGATTCTCTGCCCACCACATCGGCAAAAGCCACTCTTGCTATATCTAACTGTCACGGATACAGCAATTGGGGCTATGCTAGCTCAAGAGAAGAAAGATTCCAAAGTCGAAAACGCCATCTATTTCGTAGCGTAAAGCTCCAAGGAAGCGAACTCAATTACTCGCTTGCGAGAAGACTTGCGCGAGGTTTGAGAAGTAAGGTAGTGGGAAAGTTGAAACACTACATGCAGTCTCACCCGATACATCTTGTTTCAAGGATAGACCCCATCAAATATCTGTTCGACAAGCCTTCCATCTCCATGAGATTGGCAAAATGGTCGTTCTTTTTGGCCGAATATGACATCGCTTATGTTTCAAGGAAATCCGTAAAAGGACGCATAATGGCAGAACATCTGGCCGATTTCCCAAGTGATGAGTCTCGAGGACCTGAACCTCAATTTCCCGATGATGGAATCTTCGCCCTAGAAGGAGAAAATCGCTGGCAACTCTTCTTCGACGGGGCGTCAAACAAAAGGGGGAACGGGATAGGAATGCTTCTGGTCGATCCTACTGACGAACACACCCCCTGTGATATACCCGATTTTTGAAATCAAACGGAGTCGCCACGCCATTTTTGTTTTAAGGGCCAAAACTTTGAAAAAAGCCCGAGATCAGAAATTTAGGTTCGGAGGTCACGTTACGTGCCGGGAAGGACGTTAGTGTGCACCCGGAACGCCTCGTAAAAACGAGTCTTCCAAACATTCAAAATCCTTTGTTGTGTGTGTGTGTGTGTGTGTGTTTTGGCCAAGATAAGTTGAAACTGGGAAAAGTGAAAATTGGGATCTCTTTTTAAGACATTAAACTGATCCCATGATTTTTTGGAGAATTTTTGGGTTGAGTCTTGGCACTCAAAAGATTTTTGGATTTGAAAAGCAATTCTGCCAGAATGAAAGAAGGCAGTTGACCCTTGACTTTGAAATGGACTTAAAGGCTTCAAAACCTCAGAATCTGGGGAAAGTCCGAGAATGAAAGTTGCTTAAAACACCCTAAATAGGGTTTCTGAAAAGAAACTTTCCATTTTGGAAGTAATTTGAGGGGTCAAAACCTTCTGGAAACCTCAGATGTGAAATCTGGATTTCCAGAAGCTGATGAACTGGCCTCCAAAAGAAAAATTGAAAAAAGGAGTTTTACTTACTCAAAAAATAAAATAAAAATATGTATGGAAATATCTGGATGTTGGCTACAAAAAGTGTTTTGTAGTCAACACCCAATTTCAAGTTTTACTGGGTCCAAAAAATAAGAAAATGGACTGAGGTCTCAGAACAATGCTACTGGACAGCAAGATGTTCTTGAGGGAAAATGTGATTTTTGGGGGATTTGCATCTATGTTCACCCCATTTTCATCCCTAGACTTGATACCACTACTTTTTATTGAGTGGTTATCATATTCAAGTCATCCTTGGGGAATTTATGGGGTTTAAACATGTCCTTTGCAAAGGGAAAGGGGATATTTTGTAGAAATGAAATTAAAGAGAAAAAATCAATTTAGAGATTTAAAATATAGACCATTTGAGATGGTCATTCATGAAGATGAACTTCAAGATGACCATCTTGGGTCAAAACTCAAGTTAAACTAAACATCAAGTAGATCCAAGTAAGAAGAACAAGATGAACAAGAAATCAAAAGTGAATTTTAGGGTTTTGAGAAGGAGGGCTTTACCAATGGTGACACCCTATCTTCCTAGGCTTGGAATTTGACTTGAAGAGTATCAAGATTTGGTGTTTGGCTTGAGGAGTATCAAGGTTTGATGTTTGGATTTGTGTTTGGAGTGAGATTGGGAAAGATTCAAGAGAAAATGGTGGCAATCGAGGATTCCCACCGTTTTCTCTCTATATTTCGCCAGAACTTCGTTGCTATGATCAAATTGTCTTCTGTAAACTGAGAGAGGAGGGTTCAATTTATAACCCCCTGTGAGAGTCAAACATATCCGCGCGGACAAGGTTGGTCGCGTGCACTGTTCATTAATTACAGCTTCAGGCTTTGGACGGGGAAGAATAATCTTTTCAAAATTCAAATTAATCACCGGTTTTTGTTCCAGCCATTTCTATTTAGGGTTTTTCTTATTTCTTTTGCTTTTTTGATTCCTTTTCTTGGTTTATATTTTTTTGGCAATCCCTAATCTACCCTTACTTGGTTAGAAATGTTAGGAATGTTAGGAATTGTTAGAAATGTTATAACTTTCGTTAATTTTCTAACGAAAATGCTAACAAGCTCAAATTGGAGCACTTACAAGTGCCCTCGGCGACGGCGCTTTCGAAGGAAGCGGGGTCGTCGATAAGAGTAAGGCTCCATATTTGGCAGGATGATCAAGTGATCGAGTGGCTGAACCTATTTAATAGGCTACCTACGTATCCTTAAAAGGAATCAAGCCAGTCGTAGTTCGGGTCTTTCGACTATCTTTAGTCGTCGACCCTACTGCTTTAGGAAGGTCGTCCTAAGATTTGACTATTTTTGGGAAGTCACTCTATGGTCTGACTATTTTGGGGAAGTCACCCTATGGTCCGACCGAAGTCACCCTAAGGTTTCGACCTGCTTTGGGAAGTCGCCCTAAGGTTTTGACTGTTTTGGGGAAGTCGCCCTAAGGTTTGACTATTTTTCGGAAGTCACCCTATGATCGACTATTTTGGGAAGTCTCCCTATGGTTTGACTGTTTTGGGAAGTCGCCCTATGGTTTGACTATTTTTGGGAAGTCGCCTGTAATCGAAATTTGTTTTTGGGAAGTCACCCTATGGTTTGACTATTTTGGGGAAGTCGCCCTATGGTCTGACTGTTTTGGGGAAGTCGCCCTATGGTTTGACTATTTTTGGGAAGTCGCCCTGTAATCTGACTATTTTTGGGAAGTCTCCCTATGGTCTGACTGTTTTGGGGAAGTCGCCCTATGGTTTGACTATTTTTGGGAAGTCGCCCTGTGGTTTGACTATTTTTGGGAAGTCGCCCTGTAATCTGACTGTTTTTGGGAAGTCACCCTATGGTTTGACTATTTTGGGGAAGTCGCCCTATGGTTTGACTATTTTTGGGAAGTCGTCACATGTCTGACTGTTTTTGGGAAGTCACCCTATGGTTTGACTATTTTGGGGAAGTCGCCCTATGGTTTGACTATTTTTGGGAAGTCACCCTATGGTTTGACTATTTTGGGGAAGTCGCCCTATGGTTTGACTATTTTGGGGAAGTCGCCCTATGGTTTGACTATTTTGGGGAAGTCGCCCTATGGTTTGACTATTTTTGGGAAGTCGCCCTGTAATCTGACTGTTTTTGGGAAGTCACCCTATGGTTTGACTATTTTGGGGAAGTCGCCCTAAGATCTGACTATTTTTGGGAAGTCACCCTAAGATCTGACTATTTTTGGGAAGTCACCCTATGGTTTGACTATTTTTGGGATGTCGCCCGTAACTGACCTGTTTTGGGAAGTCACCCTATGGTTTGACTATTTTGGGGAAGTCGCCCTATGGTTTGACTATTTTTGGGAAGTCACCCTAAGATCTGACTATTTTTGGGAAGTCACCCTAAGATTTGATGATAATGTTCTTTTAGAAAAGTAGTTGACTAAGAGATGCTTTCATACATCTTTGTGCTTACACAGTAGCCGCCGAAAGGACTGAGGCTACGGCTGATGTTGATGAAGAGTTGTTGGGTTGCCGTTCGTGGGACGGTTTACGCGACGATTTCTTTGTCTTTGGAGGCATTTTGACTGAAGGAGGAGTCCGTTGAGTCGTATCTTCTTGGTGATCGTTAACCTTGTAGAGTTTGTTGAGCTTATCTTCACATTGGGACTTTTTGCTTTTGAGAATTTGGTGTCTCTGACCGCATTGTATTTGAGAATTTGGCGTCTCTGACCGATTTGTATTTTGAGAACTTGGCATCTCGGCCGAATTGTATTTTGAGAACTTGGCATCTCTGACCGAATTGTATTTGAGAACTTGGCGTCTCTGACCGAACTGTATTTGAGAACTTGGCGTCTCTGACCGAATTGTATTTGAGAACTTGGCGTCTCTGACCGAACTGTATTTGAGAACTTGGCGTCTCTGACCGAACTGTATTTGAGAACTTGGCGTCTCTCGACCAAAGCGTATTTGAGAACTTGGCGTCTCTGAACGATTTGTATTTGAGAACTTGGCGTCTCTGACCGAACTGTATTTGAGAACTTGGCGTCTCTGACCGATTTGTATTTGAGAACTTGGCGTCTCTGACCGAACTGTATTTGAGAACTTGGCGTCTCTGACCGATTTGTATTTGAGAACTTGGCGTCTCTGACCAAACTGTATTTGAGAACTTGGCGTCTCTGACCGAACTGTATTTGAGAACTTGGCGTCTCTGACCGAACTGTATTTGAGAACTTGGCGTCTCTGACCGATTTGTATTTGAGAACTTGGCGTCTCTGACCGAACTGTATTTGAGAACTTGGCGTCTCTGACCGAACTGTATTTGAGAACTTGGCGTCTCTGACCGAACTGTATTTGAGAACTTGGCGTCTCTGACCGAGCGGTAGACACTGGAGGTGGTCTTCATTGGGGGCTGTTTTCATCCATTTGTGGACATTGGAGATCGTTTTTAGCAAGTTGCAGACGCCGGAGCTTGTCTTTGCCAAACTGTAGATGCTGGAGGCTGTCTTCATCCATTTGTGGACATTGGAGGTCGTCTTTGGTGAAGATCATCCTTGTCGAAAAAGGGGGATTTGATTTCACGTTTGAATTCCTGCATTCGTTAGTGAAGAGGAAGATGCATATATGACATTCATGATGACGAGATGCATGCCTGTGAGCTAAAAATGATTGTGAGAGTATCACTGCATATGTTCGCGAGATGATGCATTTACTTGCTTTTGAAGGTGCACTTAGCCTAAGCTTTTGGCAGGGAAGTTATGATCTTCAATCACTTAGGATTTTTCCTATTGATTCAAGTTTTGTGCATGCTACATGAGCCCTTGGGAGATTTTTGTGGGGATGCATGGTTATGTAGGTGTCTGGAGACCCATTTGGAATGCAGATTTTGAGCATGTGGGGGATGAGAACCCTTGATCGCGATTTAAACGGCGGTTGTTGGTGAGGTTTTGTCAGCAGTATCACATGGACCTCAATTTTGATGAGATTGGATTCGGATCCCGGGTCTTGATTGGAATTTTCTCTCTCAATCTTGGTCATTTGAAGCTGATGCTGACAGGCTCTAGGGCACGTTGATATGAGTGAAGCTTCTTTCATTTGGGTGAGCTGTGACCTCGGCCGAAACCTTATCCGGAGAATGATTTGATGGAATTGCTAATGCCGGGAGAAACCCTGATCTTGAATTCCGATACTACGGGAGGCTGCCGCGTACCAAGTTCTGAAGCTGAAATTCTTTCTTGATAAAATTCGGGTCCAAAAGACCTTCTTGACAAAGCCCCCGGATCCTGAGTAGGCAAAGTCCGGATTTTGAAGAAGCGACTTGGCGAGTCTATCTCGTAGTGAAGAACCCAATGTGGTCCCAAAGATGACTATATAAGCCCCAGCTTGAAGAGCTGCTACAGGAGAACCTGGGAGAATCGCTTAGCAAGCCCCAGCATGAAGAAATTCAGAGTAGTCTTACAGAGGGGGAACCCATCTTTTCGCACCTTAGTCAACCGATTCTTGGACAAGACTCGAAATGTTTACGTGCGGGGGCATATCTTTTGAAAGATGGGAATGTCTCTCCGAATTTGTGTATGACACTCTCGCTTTTGGTTTGACTCTTTTGAGAGAGTATAAGCATCACAAGGTGTGGAAAAGTGTATGGAAGCCCCCTGCAGACAGACAAAGACAGTGTTTGACTCTATTTCCCTATGATGGAGAGAAGACTTGTCGAGACACTTGAAAACTTGTCTTATTCATGATGATCACAAATTTGCTTAAAACCCTTTGTTAATGTTCGGGTTATTCAATCCCTAAATACGATATGAACAAATATTTTGATTAATCACAAGGAGAAAACCAGCGATATCGAAAATCAAGCTTGGAAGGGCGGAAAGTGTATAGGGTCGATCCTTGATGAGACCGGGTTTTTTTTTTTTTTTTGAGATTTGTTTGTGATTTCGACCGGACCATTTCTGGTTGCCTACGTTCCCTCCATTATGAAGAGCTCAGGTCGCCGTAGTTCGGGCTTATCCCGAATGAAGAGAGAATGAGTGTGAAAATTCAAGACTTTGAGGTTCTTTTGGGAATTTGAGGATTGGAGATTCGAATAACATATCCCCTTAGAGTGTTCATGAAAGACACGGATGCGAAGCCCCTGGGACATCCACGGCAAGTGTTTGTGGAGGAGAAATGAAATATGCTCACATGAAACGTCGAATGAATCAGACTTGAATTTGCACAATCTTTGATCATTTGAGCCGAGATGGATTTGGTTCCAATTTAAGCAAGCAATGAAGCATTAATTTGATTTATATTTTACGATGAAATTGCTATCCGATAGGGATTGCAGCTGGGTTTCCGGGCTTCGATCGGCCATCGGGTAATTTTGGAAGTTATGACCTCTTAAAGTGAGAGGCCGGTGGGCCTTTTCTTGTGAACCTCTAAAGATGAGAGGTTGGCTTGCAGGGATGTGTTTGGGAAATCTATGGCGGGGAAGATTGATTGCCTCTAAGAGTGAGAGGTCAAATTTTGACTTTGGCCAAAGGCGATGGTAATGGGAATATCCTCTAAAAGCGAGAGGATGGCTTGGGATTGGTCGCGGAAATGGGAATATCCTCTAAAATAGAGAGGATGGCTTGGGATTGATTTATGGTAATGGGAATATCCTCTAAAATCGAGAGGATGGCTTAGGATTGATTTAAGGTAATGGTGAGAGGAAGTCCAAGCTATCGAGAACCTTTTGCGAACTTGCGAGAATTCGGGCTCCTTTTTGATCATTGGTGAGCTTCTTGAGAAGTCAGGGACTCTTGTTGAATTGTGAGGATCGACAGTCCCTTCTCTCTTTTTTTTTTTTTTTTTTTTTTTTTTTAAAGCTCTTGCTTGAACTTTTCTATTTCTTTCTCTTTTTTTTTTGCTTGAACTTTTCTCTTTCCTTTTTTTTTTAAGGCCTCCTGAGACGTTGAGGATTCTTGCTGAATTGTGAGGATTTAAAATCCTTCTTTTGATAACTTGGAAGGCCTCCTGAGAAGTTGAGGATTATCTTTGTCCTTCCCTCATGGCTTGAGATATTTTGCGCATCGCCGACTTTCGAAGCTAACTTCTTGGTCTTGCTTGGACTTCTCTCAATAAGGATCAAAGGTGATGGCTAAACAGGGTTTCAAAACATGCCGATCTCGAAATGAAAGGGTAGTGTTTAGTGAGGGTGAGATAATGGCTTTCCTATGGGTGAAAGGCTTCAACCGCAATCCCTATCTGGATGACCTAAACGAGATTAAGTCTTCATTGCTTGCTTAAGTTTTAAATGAGGAAAGATCCATGCAAATTCATCGAGCAACGAGGGGATGATGATGAAAGGGATGTGAGCATATGAGATGCAAGACGGGAGTTGGTAAGCCCCAATTTGGGAAGGATACCAATTGATTTTCTCACTCCAGATTAATTTAAATATTAATCATTTCAAAGAATTAGTGGTTGAAGCGGCACAAGTGATCATTTTGGATAAAACCATTTCAATTAATTGTAACGTGGGTGCGCAAGTGATGTCTCGAGTCTAGCAAGAAGAGAAAAAGACTTATATTAAAAGTTAGGCATTTAACCACTATGTCCAAAATGGACTACAACGACAAATGTCCGGGGAAGGACTTAGGTGAAAGAAAAGTACTAGACCTACGAAGGTTGACTCGAAAAGACTATTTTAAAGATAGGTAGCCCCAGTCTAGGCTCTTTCTTTGTTGAACCATGCATCTATTCTTCGACCCTGGAGGCAGGAGCTATTGCGAGATCTTTCCATCGGGATTTCCTTGGCAATCTCTTTCTTAATCCAAACACTTTCATCGCCTGCGATGGCTGATTCACCGTCCTCGCGAGGCGTATCAAATTCCATTATGCCCACAAGGCTTGAACCACCAAACTCGATCATGTTGACACTCATGTTGTTAGGGAGCGGGTTATTGATAGTGTTAGGCCCTTCGGGCATCTCTAACCTCCCTTGCTCAATCAAACCTTGGATGGCCTTTTTCGGGGACGCAATCATCCGTCAGTGCCCGTAGTGCGATGAAAGGCACAATGCTTGGAGGTATCCAAAGGAGCATTGGGGTTTCTAGGCTGATAATTTTCCAAAGGCCGGAGCAAACCTTCTCTCACCAAACCTCTGAAGATATCACTCAAAGGCATCCCAAAGTTTCCCAAGTTTTGGAGCGGGATCTGGATGGATCGGGTTTCTTGGGAACAAAGGAAGTGGCATTATTCTGATCTGTCCCGCATAGCTAATCACTTCTTTACCTTTTGGTTGGGCGGGAGGCTGTGTTGGAGGTGGAAGAAACCCGGTATACAGTAGCGAGTGCGGCGGTCGGGCTGGCGATTGTAAGCCTTTTCGAACTTAGCCCCGGAATTAACCATTGCACGCAAGTCGGCGTAGGGGAAGTGGCGAGGGAAGCTCTCAAATGCGGCTTCAAGCATGGCGAAAGATGTCTAAGCTGCTCCTCGTCGGAGGAGGAATGGCCATTTCACCGAGCTTTAAGTTCCACCTCTTATAGAAATCCCCAATATTCTCATTAGGGCGCCGCATCGTTGTTTGCGAGTCAACTCTGTTTGTCTCCCACTCTAAGTTGGCTTTATACTTATCCGTGAAAGTCTTGGTGTCTGTTCCCAGTAGCCCTAGCTTCTGCAATCGGAAAAACCATTT
The DNA here is from genome assembly GCA_022495995.1 of Adenophora triphylla var. japonica. Classification (NCBI taxonomy): domain Eukaryota; kingdom Viridiplantae; phylum Streptophyta; class Magnoliopsida; order Asterales; family Campanulaceae; genus Adenophora; species Adenophora triphylla. The sequence goes on from JAFEMH010006080.1 coordinate 33,784, forward strand.
CAAAGCCCACGACTTCAAAGAGAGACTAAAGTAATCGGCCAACCGGTTTGTGCATCCCTTAGCCTTCATTGCCAAAGTATAGGTGTCCAAGTGAGTTTTAGGGCATGCACTCCCGTCAAACAATTCCAGAGTGGGCATCACAAACTTGTGAGGCGGGGGACAATCGAGTCGGGATCTGTAGGCCGAAGAGCGGTGTTCTTTTGGCGGTCAATTCGGCAATCTGTGCTTTCATTTCCTTGTGTTGCTCCATAAACCAAGCCAATTGGGCATCCAAAGGCGGAGCGGGAATTCTGAGCCGATATTTGAGCTAGGAAGAGGACTAGGCCGTTGGTGGTGCATTGGTGGAAGGAATACCATATCCGGAGCATAGGTGAAAACTGTCCTTGGCCCAAATTACCACAGGGAGTGTAGGTAGGAGCTGGGGCAAAAGGATAGAACCCGGCGACTTCTTTGTTGGCTTCCAATCGGCAGAGAAGATGGAGGCGGTCTGAGGTAGCCATATGGCTTGGATTTTCGGAGTGAGGCCCATAAGTAGGCTTAAGTGCGGGTTCTTTGTCCCTGGTTGTTGAATTGCATGGTTTGGTTGTGGCGAGGATGCATAACCGAGAGGATCTTGTGGTCTGGTGATTCGATGAAACGGGGATGGGGGCTTGGTAACCCGTTGAACCCCGAGTGAGAAATGGGTTTGCGGAAGGCTGTATGAGGAGCAACCGAGCTAGCATCATTCGAGGAGGGGCTCTGTTGTTGCCCCGAACCAAGCTGTGGTGGCATTCCAAACCGTTGCTTTGCGAAAGTCCGGATTGATTGGTCCCAAGCGAGGCGGGATCCCAATTTCTTTGTGGCATTCCGGGGTATCCCCAACCATGGGAAGGCATTCCGTGCGACTTTGTCCCAGCTGAGGCATTGCGAACCGGCTCGTCCGTCGAGCTGCATGGATCCGGTGATGCGGTTGGGGAGCCGGCTGACCTAGGGATCGAGGAGCATGGGCTCTGGTGGTAGTACCGTGGGAGGTCGGTGGTGGCATCCTGGAGTAGTCGGGTTGACCAAGAGCGGGATTGTGGTCTTCCTCTTCTTCCACAGTGAAGGTGCCATCGGGATTGAGGCCGGCGGCCAAACCATGGCTCTTAATAGCCTCGATAAGGCTATTCAGCTGTGCTTCCTGTCGCATTCTCATCTGTTCTGCTAACCGGATTCCATTTGCTGTTACATGCGAGGAGTCCCGGGAGGCGGAGTGACGTTGTCCCCCTCGTTACCGAGTTGATGCGAGACATTCTCAAACCCGGAGTTGAAACAAACGGCGAAGGCGATGAGGCACTTGACTCTTCCCAGGCTGATTAAACGGTGACCGGTGCCAGAAACCAAGCTTTACGCGGAGGCTGCGGGGAAAGACACGAGGGTTCGAGATGGCGGGAATTGAAGGAGGGTAGGTGTTTGGGCTCTTAGGCTCATGCAACATGCGATTATTTGTTCATGTTTACTTAAAACACGTTTTATTAACCTAATCGGTTGGAAAAGATTGCTCTTCTTTTTTCGAACTACTCGATTCTGGATCGGTGGGCCCCGTCACTACGTCTATAAGCCCCTCGTATTCCACCTGTATTTCGACCTCCCGGGGTGGACAGGCCCGGGCGAGGGTCCTATAGGGCAAGCGGGTCCCACCGACCGAAAGAAAAACGATCCTAGAAGTCGGCGGGTAATCCAGTCTTAATGAGCATTCGATGTAAATTACGGACAAAGGCGACGTCAAAGTCAAGATCATGTCCGAGAGCTCGACAGAAAGCCGGCATGATTTGGGTGATGAATGTCCACGATTGATCTTGACTTGTCGTCATTTAAGCCGTAATTAGGCATGGAATATTCATTAATCCTTGATGACTCGGTGTCAATCTTTGGGAGTCGGTGTATAATTTGTGCCGATCGAGCCGAAGTCAAGGCGCCGGTCAATATCTTGGTCAAAGTCTGCGGCGGAAAACCGCGAGAACTTCGGCGATTAGGGTCCCCGAAAGATATTGAGTCGGTATGCCGACAAAGGCTTGAAAGGAAAGGTCTATACACGGAGAGGGGCATGACACGGACCCGGACTAAAAACCAACGGGTCTCGGACAAAGTGTGTCACGGACAAGTGCATGGTCGACACGAGGCTCCGTAGGATGTTTGGGTAGTCCTGTGCTCATCCGAGAGGCGTAATAAGACCAAACGGACCGCGACAAGGATTTCCCGGGTTAGGGACGTAGTGTGCGGTGTAAGGTCACGTGCGCGTAGTGTGCAAGCGATCCTATCTTCTTTTTGAGAAAAATAGAAATTTTTTATGTGTCTTAAAAAGGCATGATGCATGATTTTTTTTTGAATTTTTTTTTTGAAATTTTTTTTTTTGAAAATTTTATGAACACATAAGCACATAAGCACAAAAATTCCGACAGTTAGGGACATTATTCCGACAGTCAAAATTTTGACTTTTCCGAGGCGGCCAAAAACAAACGCGAAAACTGTGCAAAAATCAACACACACAAAGCAAAGGATTTTCAAATGTTGAGACGGAAGCTTGACCCTCAAAAGATTTTCCTTTTTTTTTTTTGAAAATAATGATACCGGTACGTGGGATTGTTAGACCACAATTTATCCCCGACTCGTGTTAGGAGGCGATAACGGGAAGTTTAATGGTTTCCACCAATATACCAAATATCATTTTTTTTTTAGAAAAAGCTTATTTGTCCCCAGCGGAGTCGCCACTGTGATATACCCGATTTTTGAAATCAAACGGAGTCGCCACGCCATTTTTGTTTTAAGGGCCAAAACTTTGAAAAAAGCCCGAGATCAGAAATTTAGGTTCGGAGGTCACGTTACGTGCCGGGAAGGACGTTAGTGTGCACCCGGAACGCCTCGTAAAAACGAGTCTTCCAAACATTCAAAATCCTTTGTTGTGTGTGTGTGTGTGTGTGTGTTTTGACCAAGATAAGTTGAAACTGGGAAAAGTGAAAATTGGGATCTCTTTTTAAGACATTAAACTGATCCCATGATTTTTTGGAGAATTTTTGGGTTGAGTCTTGGCACTCAAAAGATTTTTGGATTTGAAAAGCAATTCTGCCAGAATGAAAGAAGGCAGTTGACCCTTGACTTTGAAATGGACTTAAAGGCTTCAAAACCTCAGAATCTGGGGAAAGTCCGAGAATGAAAGTTGCTTAAAACACCCTAAATAGGGTTTCTGCAAAGAAACTTTCCATTTTGGAAGTAATTTGAGGGGTCAAAACCTTCTGGAAACCTCAGATGTGAAATCTGGATTTCCAGAAGCTGATGAACTGGCCTCCAAAAGAAAAATTGAAAAAAGGAGTTTTACTTACTCAAAAAATAAAATAAAAATATTCCTGGAAAGATCTGGATGTTGGCTACAAAAAGTGTTTTGTAGTCAACACCCAATTCCAAGTTTTACTGGGTCCAAAAAATAAGAAAATGGACTGAGGTCTCAGAACAATGCTACTGGACAGCAAGATGTTCTTGAGGGAAAATGTGATTTTTGGGGGATTTGCATCTATGTTCACCCCATTTTCATCCCTAGACTTGATACCACTACTTTTTATTGAGTGGTTATCATATTCAAGTCATCCTTGGGGAATTTATGGGGTTTAAACATGTCCTTTGCAAAGGGAAAGGGGATATTTTGTAGAAATGAAATTAAAGAGAAAAAATCAATTTAGAGATTTAAAATATAGACCATTTGAGATGGTCATTCATGAAGATGAACTTCAAGATGACCATCTTGGGTCAAAACTCAAGTTAAACTAAACATCAAGTAGATCCAAGTAAGAAGAACAAGATGAACAAGAAATCAAAAGTGAATTTTAGGGTTTTGAGAAGGAGGGCTTTACCAATGGTGACACCCTATCTTCCTAGGCTTGGAATTTGACTTGAAGAGTATCAAGATTTGGTGTTTGGCTTGAGGAGTATCAAGGTTTGATGTTTGGATTTGTGTTTGGAGTGAGATTGGGAAAGATTCAAGAGAAAATGGTGGCAATCAAGGGATTCCCACTGTTTTCTCTCTATATTTCGCCAGAACTTCGTTGCTATGATCAAATTGTCTTCTGTAAACTGAGAGAGGAGGGTTCAATTTATAACCCCCTGTGAGAGTCAAACATATCCGCGCGGACAAGGTTGGTCGCGTGCACTGTTCATTAATTACAGCTTCAGGCTTTGGACAGGAAGAATAATCTTTTCAAAATTCAAATTAATCGGCCGAGTTTTGTTCCAGCCATTTCTATTTAGGGTTTTTCTTATTTCTTTTGCTTTTTTGATTCCTTTTCTTGGTTTATCTTTTTTTGGCAATCCCTAATCTACCCTTACTTGGTTAGAAATGTTAGGAATGTTAGGAATTGTTAGAAATGTTATAACTTTCGTTAATTTTCTAACGAAAATGCTAACAAGCTCAAATTGGAGCACTTACACCCCCATAGCAGTAAGGCTGAACTTCGAAGTCACCAACAACGCTGCTGAATATGAAGCTTGTATAGCCGGGTTGGAAGCCGCCCTTGAAAGAAATATCAAAGAATTGGAGGTGTATGGTGACTCTGCCCTCATCATCAATCAGGTCTCTAACAAATGGAAGACCGTGGATCCGGGTTTGCAGAAGTATCATGCTTACATGGAAGAACTAGTGGCTCAATTCAAAGAAATCAGCTTTCATTACCCGCCAAGAGACCGAAACAGTTCGCAGATGCTCGGCTACACTAGCCTCTCTTGTCGAAATACCGAAGGAAAGTCATTAAACCATTCGTAGTCGGGAGAAGAGAAACCCCGCCTATTGCTTCGAAATTGAAGCGGAGCCGAACTGATCAATGATCCCCGGTACACTCGCATTTACCAAGACTCAAGGATGGCGAGGCCTCTTTCAAAATGAAGATGGGGAATATAAAGAAGGAATCAAGGCAAAAAGTCTCTCACTGAGGCGGCTCGCCTCCCATTATGTTCTTTTGGGAAATATGCTATACAAGAAGCGTTATCAAGGCCCCCTCTGCGATGTATCGAAACAAGAGGCTACCGAACTCATGAAAGAAATACATGGTGGTACTGCGGCCCTCACATGAATGCTCGAGCTCGATGCAAATCATACCGAGAATGGGGTATTTTTGGATCTCCATGGAAGCTCGATCGCATCCAGCTTTGTCAAAAGATGCGACAAATGTCGGCGATACTCAAATCTTAATCACTTGCCTCCTCACGAAGTTATCTTTGCATGACAACCCCTTGGCCTTTCGTCACTTGGGGAATTGATGTCATAGGCAAAATCACACCATCAGCAAGAACGCCACGAGTTCGTCCCGGTAGCCGTGGATTATTTCACCAAGTGGGTTGAAGCCAAGTCCTACAAAATCCTCAACTCAAAAGAAAGTTGCCCTCTTCATCAAAGAAAACATCATGTGCGAGATACGGGTTGCCGGCGTGAAATCATCTCGTATAATGGATCCCACTTCGAAGGGGAATGTGAAAATTGCCGTGCGAAATTCCGAATAACCCGTCACAAGTCATCTCCCTACTGTGCCCCAAACCAACGGAGCCGTCGAGGCAAAGAAACAAGACTCGGGAAAATATCATCCGGAAAATGGCCGTCTAAGGCGTAGATTGGCCCGAGAAGTTACACTTGGCACTCGGGGCTACGGAACATCGCCGAACGTCAACCTGGGAAACACCTTTTGCCCTCACATACGGAATGGAAGCCGTACTCCCAATCGAGCCGGAAATCCCTCGCTCCGTATACCGCCGGAAAGCCAGATCAACGAGGTCGAATGGCTCCAGAGTCGCCATGATGAATTGGCCCTACTAGACGAACGCCGACTGAAGGCCATGGAACACATCCGAGCCTACCAAGTAAGTTGTTATGACTTCCCTTCTTTTAATTGTTCATACTCTCCTTGATGTTCTTCTTGTTCTTGTGATGCTTGGTTCTTGCTTTGGAAATTTTAGGAGAGTTGAATGTTGGGAAAATGGAATTATTGAAGTTAGGGTTTAAGGAATGATCATTAAAGGGTTGAAATGGGTGAAATGAGTAGAGATAAATAATCTAGGATTACTTGGTTTGAGTTTACATGTTGTTTGGGACTTGGTAAGATGAAGGTATTCTTTGGTGTCCTTGGGGGAAGCCATGGTAGAGGTAAATGAGAACTAAGGTTAAAAAGGGTCAAAAGTCAAGAGGGTCAGCCGGGAGGCATGGGCGGTCGCCCAAGCGGGGGGCCGAGCGGCCGCCCACCTCGGGCAAGAGTGAATTGTCTTTTGAAAATCCACTTGGGCGGTCGCCCAAGTGGTTAAGCGGTCGCCCAAGTGGCGTAAACCACAATTTCTCTTGAGGTCCACTTGGGCGGTCGCCCGAGTGTAAGAAGCGGTCGCCCAAGACCACGAACCGGCTTTTTCTTAATTTAAACAAGGATCGTTTGGCAAGTTGTTTGGCCACTTAAAAAGGGTGACTCCCACTTAGTAATTGAACTTGAACCTTCATTTAGGTCTTGTATCCTTGTATATGGAATTTGTAGGGTAGGTTTATGATCCCTCATTTCCTTACTTGATGTTATATATATATTGTTGTTGATATTGTTTAGTGTATTCATAAATTGTTACACTTTGATATTGTTGGGCATGAGTATATATTACCATGTGGCTATTGTTTATCCCTTTTTGTGGATTTTATTCAAGTATCTATTATGTGCTTGATATGTGTGAGTCAGCTGACGTTGGGGGTATAACAGAATACGATCAATTATGGAAGTGTGACCTAATGTGATCGGATTATGTTATATCTGTGACCGTCCCCTCCTGTGGCCACAGGTTGGGGTTATAGCGTCTGTATTGAGCCAAAAGCCTTACAGTAGTTGCTCTTGTCTTATTTGGTTCCACAAAACGTGTCTTTTAAGACGTGAGTATTGCTTAAGCGGCTCACCGTAAATTGGAGTATTATTATACCCAATGTTGTACGACCTCTTGTTCGGACGGGAAAAGGTAAACCAAGGTAATGGAATGTGTTTATAGCTTTCCCAATGTGTTATGTGTGACTTGTTATATGTTGCATTTATTTGGCATATTGCTTTGCATCCATAATAGCTTGCTTTGAGATTTATTCTCACCCCTCTCCCTTTCTTGTTTTAGATCCCGAGACAGGAGGACCGCCCAAGTAAGGACGGAAAGGAGTTTGGCTGTGAGCATTTTGGGATATTGTCGGGGTACGTTAGGTTGGCGTAGAAATTATTTTGTCATAATTCCTTTTGGGCGTTTGTAATTATAAACTTTATCTTTCTACGTTAAAAACCAATATCTTTTGTAACTAAACAGTTGATCGTTTTCAAAGTTAGTTATCTCCTCCTCCGATGTGGAGTTGAGTGGAGTTATTTCGAAATGTTATATTATTAATGTTTATGTTTGAAAGTCAAAGCAAAAGTTTTAAAAGTTTAGTGTTTTTGGGTTAGTTTGAGGACGCTCCAACTCGGGACACGTGTAGGTTCCGGGTCGGGGTCCTCACACGCTGCCACTGCCAAATCAGAAGCCGCCAAATAGACATATAACTGGTCTCCTTCTTCTGGGCTACATAGGATGGGCGGTTTTCCCAAATACTCCTTTACCTTTTGAAACGCTTCTTCACACTTTGCATCCCAAGAAAACTTCTGATCTCCTTTCAATACTTTGAAGAACGGCAAACATTTCTCAATAATGCATGACCTGATAATCGTCCCAGAGCTATCACCCTACCATTTAACCTCTGAATTTCTTGAATGGTCTTGGGCGACTTCATATCAATTAACGCCTGGATCTTCTCCGGATTTGCCTCTATCCCGCGGCGATTTACTAAAAATCCCAAAAACTTTCCCGCCGTAACTCCAAAGGTACACTTACTTGGATTAAGCTTCATGGAATTCCTTCTCAAATTCTCAAAAGTCTCCGTCAGATCCGCCAAATGATCCTCCCCCTTGGTTTTGATTACCATATCGTCAATATAAGCTTCGACATTCCTTCCAATCAGCGATTTAAAAATCTTATTGACCATCCTTTGGTATGTTGCCCCAGCATTCTTCAAGCCGAAAGGCATCATTTTATAGCAAAAATTTCCAAGGGGAGTTCTGAAACCTTGTCTTCTTCAAGCATCTTGATCTGATGATACCCTGAGTAAGCATCAATAAAACTAAACACCTTGTGTCCCGCAATAGAGTCCACCAATATATCAATCTTTGGCAAAGGATAACAATCCTTGGGACACGCCGTATTCAGATCTGTGAAGTCTATGCACATCCTCCACTTTTTGTTTGCCTTCAACACCATGACTGGGCAAGCTAGCCAAACTGGATAAGTGATTTCTTCAATAATTCCCGCCTTTAATAACTTCTCCACTTCTCCAATCACCGCTTTCTCCTTTTCCGCCGACATTATCTCACCTTCGCTTAAAAGGTTCTACATTTGGATCGACATTTAAACAATGTAAGGCGACCTTCTCATCAACTCCGCACATATCCTCGGGTTTCCAAGCAAATACATCAATGTTATCTCGCAAAAATCAATCAAAGATATCTCGCTCATCCCTCTTCAATTGTTTCCCAATTTTAACTTTCTCGCTCGGGTATTCATCATTCACAATCACTTCTTCCAATTCTTACGCCGCCTGAATATCAGGCTCATCCCGTATTTGCAATGTATCTATTTCCATTTCAGCCGCCTTTCTCCGATCAACACATTTCTTTATCTTCTTACCGCTACTTTCCCCCTTATCTCTCCCGGCAAGCGACATGTTCTCAGGGGTGTCCATCATGATCTCTTCATCACATTCTTCACTATCCGAATCTACTATCTCTTCAATAAGGGGCTCCTTCATTTTGACAAATTCTGCAGACCTAGACCATGCCATTTCAGCTTGCATCACCATTAGCTCCATCAAATTTCCTTCTGATTTTCCCTCCACCATCTCTGTATCTCGCTCCTCATTTCTTTCTCGCACAACTTCATCTTCCGCCTTTTCTTCAATAACAATGATCGCCGACTTATTCTTCATGCTTTCAGTTTCCTCCCAGTTCTCACACCCTCCTAAGTCGGTGATCACGTTAATTCTCGCATCTCGCACCACCATAGCTGTGGAGAGTGAACTTGTGCTAGCTCTTGCCGCCGTTTGCATCTCAATCTTCTTTTGAATCACCTCCTTAACTTCACTCTTCAAGCAAGCAATCCCTTTTGGAGTAGGGAATTTGACTCGCTGATGCGGGATAGAAACCACCATTTCAAAAGACTGCATAAAGGGGATACCTACAATAGCGTTGTATGGCGACACCAAATCAATAACCATAAATTCCACGGTGCGAGTTCTCACCTTCTCATCTTCTCCTACCTCTACCGCCAAAGAAATCGTCCCCTTAACCCGCACAGTGTGGTTTGTAAATCCTTCCAAAAAACCCTTATACGGCACCAAATTGGCCTCTGTATATCGCATCTTTTTAAAAGCATCATAATAGAGAATATTTCGGCTTGCTCCAGAATCTACTAAAACCCGATGCAAAATACTGTTCCCCGGGGCGATTGAGATTACAATCGGTTGGCATCCATGACTCGGCGTTAGAGCCAACTCTCGCCTTGAAAAAGCGATCATCCTTTCTTCATTTGGGTGGATAGGCGGGAATGTGACAAGTATGGGATAGCGACATAATCGATTACTTAAGCAAGTAATGCTTGTGGGCTCGTGAATTACCAAAATTTCATTCCTGTTACCATTTCCTCCTTGAGCCGCCCCATTTGGCTCTTGCCATACATACTCTTGCAACTCACCCCTTTCAACCTTCTTTTGAATTACTCTTTTCAAATTATAACAATTGTCGGTCTCATGACCCCTGTCCCGATGATAATTACAATATTGATTCATGTCAATCCTCCCAAGATCATTCATTTCAAAAGGTGGTGGCAAATCAACAAACCTTGAGAATTTCACTTGGTGTAGCGGTCGGCCTTGTAAACCTTACAATCCTCCTTACTCCTCGACCTCCATTTTGCCCTCCATTGCGACCTCCAACGCGACCTCCCCCTGCGCCGCCAGATTCCCTCGACCTCCTTGTTGAGCGGCATTCCCTTCCTTGACATACTCAATCCTATCCTTAACACTTTTCTTCCCAGTGTTAGAAGCTCCTTCCTCAATATCCTCACCACCACAATACGCCTTGACCCTTTCATGTAACTCGCTCAAAGTCCCAGGTAATCTCATCCTTAACTCCCTCCTGAATGATTCGGATAGCAGACCCGACATATACATCATTATAACATATTTGGGATCAATCTCAGCAATTTGATTGGCAATTAGCAAAAATCTGTTGGTGTAAGTAACAAGACCTTCTCCCGTCTTCTGTTTAATCCCAATCAACTCCTGCAGTACTACTGGTTGAGCTCCCACTGATCCAAATCTCGACAAAAACTTTCTCTTGAAGTCTTGGTACCCCAATATGGAATTAACAGGCTGCTGCACAAACCAATCCAAAGCCTGAAGTTCCAAGGTGCTAGCAAAAGTCTTACATAATAAAGCATCATCCTTTGTCAAAATCGCCATTGTGACCTCAAATCCCGCTACATGAGTTACGGCGGTGGTGACTCCTGCATACTTGGATAGAGCGGGCAAGCGAAAGTCTGGAGCTGCTCGGCTTCTGGATATATCTAGCAAACGGAGCGACAAAGGAGTCTTTCTTATTATCAACTACACCACCCCTTTCCGGCTCCGCCAATCTCCTTGCCATCTCGGCCATCGCTTCGAAACCGTCTTCTTCTCCAAAACGACTAACTCCTATACCCTTCCCTTTTTCTACCGACTTGGGTTTCTCGCAATCTTTGAAACTTCTCACCTCTTTCTCGCCATCTTCGGCATCATTTGACGCAAAGATCACCATCTTCTTCTTCACAATAGAGGGACGACACTTGGGAAGTGTGTGGCCAATGATAAACTTTAATCTTTCTTCCATTTTCCATGTACTCTCCCGCTTTTCTTTTTTGTGCTCCTTCCATTCGCTTTTGCGACCCTTCTATTCTCGCTTCTACTTCTTTTGGCTTCTCAGGCTCTACTTCCTTTTCTTGCTCCTCATTTACTACAATTACCTCCTTATTTGCTCCCTTATCTCCCTCTATTGTCGCCGTTAAAAATCCCTGCGGGATTGGAGTAGGTTTCTTCTTCATCGCCCTCAGTCGCTTATTGTTTTCAATCAATTGCAAAATCAGATCGTGTTATGGATCCTCAAACTTTCTTCCTCATTCTCTATTTCCTCCTCTTGTGGTGGCGGCATCACATTCCTTTCTCTCTCGTCGCCAGTATCTCGCTCCACCTCTTCCGGGATTACTTGCTGCGAGGAAGACGTATCTCTCGCTCCACCCATACCGATATTCCCAAACCCAGAAATTGGAGTGACAATGTTCCTTCCCGCTACAGTCTTCTGGCCCACTACCATATTCTTCTCTGGTGTTGACATTCTTTCCACTTACGTAATCACCTTTATGAACTTCAACAACGAAAATCTGCAAATCTTATGAAGATTTGAAGATCTTGCTCAAAAACCCAGAAACAACAACAATAACCCAGAAATAAAAACTTTCTTCAACACCAAAACTCTCCACACCTTACCACCAAAAACACCCAAATCAAAGCTATTAGAAACGAAACAACTTCACAAATTCCAACTTCAAACTTTCACAACCAAACCCAGATTTGAACAAATCTTAACAAACAATTTTGGATTCAACACAACTCCTACAAATACTCTAGAAAACCAAAATCTACACCAACTCAGTTAAACCAAATTACCCTCTCCAAATATTCAACTCAAAAACATCAATTAATCCTAACAACAAAACAAAACACCACTCGCATCCACCAACAATAAAATCAACAAAATCCCTCTTACAAATTGCCAATAACGTCAACTTCAACCGGTGAATTCAATACTCCGCTTGAATCATCCACTACACAACCCACCTTCACAATCTCAGAACAGAGCTCCCTTGATCTCAAGCCACCGCCGACGAAACTTCAATCCTTGAAGAGAAAACAGGTCCCGGCAACGGAACCAATTGATGTTGCCAGGATCTTCCTCAACAGCAACCTCACCGTTGTAGTCTATCCACGATATCTCCGGCTCCTTCTTCTCCGACTGATCTGCACACAATAAACGTTAACTAAGCCGGGGGCGGCTCCGGCGTAAGCCCCTCCGGCGTGAGGATAAGTATTTGCTTGGAAGGAAGGTAAACAATATTGAAAGTGGTTGTGTGTGTATCAATGGACATACCTTGAAATGAAGCTTTCCCATCTTATTTATACTCCTCATCCTCGTGCCATGCATGTGACCTCCTCACATTTCATGCCTCCTGCCACGTGTCAACATATCATTGGTCCTTTATAAAGTAAACCCTCAACACGTGATCATCAATCCCAATGTATAACCGTCTAATGGGTCCCACTTGGTAGATATTTATATGCCGCCTCTGGTGAATACCAACTGGAATCCCTCTCTCGCCGGATAAGGTCGCTTACTATCATGTCTCGCCTTGCCATCATGTCTCGCGTTTAATCTTTATCGCCGGTTTTCCTCATAATATGTCGCCATTTACTATCTTGATTTCCCCCTTTCTTAAGGATATTAGCGGGATATTTCCTATCTCGCCTCCCTATGATCTTCTTTGGGTCGCCTGTAATCTTATCTCCTTCTTGGGTCGTATCCCACTTTTGGGCCCACTGGTTACTCTCTCGCTAATATATTTGGGCCAGGCCCAACTGCTATTCTAGGACAGCATCAACGGGTATACGCAATATTGTGGACGATTGAGCTTGCATTTGTAACGGTCTGTTCTAATACCATGATAAAGTCTGATGTTTCATCTTAAAATTAATTAAATTTAAATACAATAACCTACGATCTTATATATTTTATATATTGTATGAAAGGTTCGTCAATTATCAAAATAGGATAATGTTTCTAATTGAAATTAATAAGCTTGTTTTCAAAATATAGATACTCCATCCGTCCCATAATATTCTGCAAAAAGACACCTTTTGGGCGTTTCACAGTAATCTGCATATTTTCAAAATGGAAATGGGTCCCACTTGTCTCTACTCACAACCATTATCCACTTACTCCACTTTCTCTCTCCTACCCAACCATCTACACTCACAACACATCACCTTTTTCACCTTTTATCTTAATTCTCGTGCCAAGTTTTTTTTTGCACATTTATCCGGGACGGAGGGAGTATACTCCTATAGATTATTGGCTACTTTTTTTCATAGCCGTTTAAAATGAATAAGGTTTATGTATCAATTATAATGAGAATATTCATAAATCAGGATAATCAAATTTTAATTTACAAAATAATTATTTAAAATTTTGGTGTCACTGAGTGAATATGAATAGAATGTTTTAATTTCTTACGCCATCTATCTACAGTCGTTTCAACACCCTTTAAAACACGATACATCAGCTTCTCTCTCCTCCACCTAATTATTCAACACCCCATTCAATTTTTAACCCTTACAATGGTTTCAACACCCATATTTTTTCAACACCCTTCCAACTCATCATCCTATATCTATCACTTTTATTTTATTTTATATTCTTTATTTTTATGATTAGTAAAATTATTATTATTATTTATAATTAAAAAAATATTTCATACTTAATTAATTTTTTTAATTACAATTAAATAAATACAAAAAATAACGATAATTATTATTAAAATAAAATACTTCATCCTTAATTAAAAGTAATACATCATTGGAAAATACAGGAAATTATTTTTCAAATAGTTCGTCACCCACTAAGTGGCACTAAATTTTCTTTAGTGGTCCACTTTGAGTTGTTTTGCAAGTAGTGGTTGTACCCTCTTCAATTGGAATAGTTGAACCCTCTGCATTTGGAGCGCCTTCGTTACTACCGCTCATGCTTAGACATGGGCAACCGGTTCCCGGTTCCGATTCCGATTTCGAACCGCCGGTTCCGGTTTCGGAAAAGGGGGAACCGAGATGGAACCGCTTAAAACCGGTTCCCGATTTCGGTTCTTGGCTTCTGATTCCGGTTCCACGATTTTTCGGTTCTAAATAAAGGTTTTAGGGCGATCGCCGTAATGCCTTGGGCGGCCGCCCAAGAGGCTCGGCTAGGGCGGCCGCGGTAATGGACTTGGGCGGCCGGCTGTGGCTCTCCCTTCTTAGTAAATTTTCTTTAGTCCTTCTTTCTTGGTCCCTCTCTTTACAAAAATTATTTTTTGGTCCCCTTTTTGTATAAAAACTGTTAAGATCTAATGATTTTGGATGAAGATGAATAATAAACTAATTATTTTAACATATTTTAAAAAAGAAAAAGGTAAGGATTGTTTTTTTTTTTTAATTACTGAAAAAGGTGTAAAAAGTAAAAAAAACGGGAAAATTGACTGAAAAAGCTGTGAAAAATGGGCAAATTTAGATTTTTTTTGAATTTTCCGTAAGAACCGCCGGTTCTCGTCGGTTCTCCGGTTCCGGTTCTAAAACCGACGGTTCACGGTTTTCAAAAATGTCGAACCGAGATTGAATCGAGAACCGGACGATTTCGGTTCTTGCCGGTTCCGGTTCCTCTCGGTTCCGGTTCTGCCGGTTCCGATTTCGATTCGGTTCTCTGGTTCTTCTCGGTTCCGATTCCGTTTTGCCCATGTCTACTCATGCTACCGAGAGCAATTTGTGTTGAAAAATTTGGAAATTCTGATGCTCCAGAATAAGAAACATTTTCATTCCCCATTGGCATATAAGGATTACGATTATAAGGGGGTGGTTGAATTTGCATCCCATAATATGGATGAAAATTTGGCACAGATGAATGCAAGAAATTTGGTGGAAAATTTGGCACAGATGAAGGCATGAAATTTGGTGAAAAATCAAAATTTGATATATTTTGAGGATGTGGTTGATTGAAAGATTGATTTTCATTTGGGATCCATTTATAAGGAAACGAGGGTTTTTTGTGTGAAAAATGAAAGATAATTGAGTGTTAGAGTGGTTGATGTAGGAAGAATGAAATTGGGGTGTTATATTTATAAGGAATTGAGTGGTCGAAATTGACGGACTTAAAAAAAATTAAATACAGTTAATAAAGGATGAGTGGTCGAAATTGACGGACTACAAATAAAATTAAATAGAGTTAATAATAAAAGACGAGTGGTCGAAATTGACGGACTTCAAATAAAATTAAATACAGTTAAATAATAATAATTATTATTATCATTTATAATTTAAAAATACTTCATTCTTAATTTATTTTATTTTATTTTATACAATATTCTTTATTTTTCAATATAATTAATTTATATTGAAAAAATAGTATTTTTTTTCTGTGTCCAAATCAAATGAAACAAGACTCTATTTATAGATAAAAAAATTATGAATTTTGGTGTACAATTTTTTTTTTTGATATAAGATAATTGCCTTTGAAAAATTCGGATCATTTTAACCAAAAAAAAAATCATTGACCAATCATAAATCGACAAGTGGCGCTCAGGAAAAAAGAAAAAAATAAGTCAAAACTTAAGCGCAAGACGCACCTCTTCAGAATCAGAAGATGGATGACACGCGCCTTTTCTGACCCAATGAGGGTGGCGACACGTGGCAGAAGTGAGACCCATTATTTTTTTCAACAGTATTGAATAAATTCAACAAAAACCAAAACTTTCTAACTGTTGAAATTTTTTTCAACACACCATTGAAAGCTTTTCAATTGTTGATTTTTTTTTTCAATATGTCCATTGCAAATGGTCTTAGTTGAAGGGCTGTGTCGGTGTGTTCGGTTTTGATCCAACAGTACAAAACCATGTCAAACCAAACCTAGGCCAGCCAGGCTGTGGATAGGAATAGGACATTTCAAACAAAGCCACCAAAATCCCATGTTAGCAACATTTATGTTCTTATGTCTCCTAACATACATGTTTTTTTTTTTTCTTTTAATCAAAAAAACATACTCACTCCGTCCCACCCAAAAAAATATAAAGTTAGTTTTGCACGAAAATTAAGGGTGTGCTCCCGAATTTAAATTAGGAGAGAAAGGAAAGGAAATGGGAGAAAATTTAAAACATTTTTGTAAGAACATGGATTAATGTAACATATAAATACTTAATAATATAATGATCAATATTATAATATATGGTATAAAGTATAGAACTCTAAATAATATGTAGAATTCCATAATATAAGTATACCATTAAATGATGGGCATAATGGTAATATCTTATATATCAATAGGTGTAGTCCCTAAATGAAGTGCCTCTTGGATTCCTATATAAAGGCCTATCCATCAAGCCTTTGAATCATTAGTTGTTTACATTCTCATTCAGTCAAAACTCTTCCTAAGTACTTGAAGATCTAAGAGAGTAAAGGACATTCATCATTTAGAAGATCTACTCTTCCTAAATCAAAGACTATCTTCATATCTTCATCAAGAACAAGAACAAGAACAATGATGGAATCTCAAGGTATACGCTTCCGTCTTCGTCTTCTTCTTCTTCTTCTCTTCTTAATCTAGTAATGAGTCGGTTCATGTTCATTGGATCGATTAATGTTCCAACAATTGGTATCAGAGCCTACTCATATACTAGATTGAGTTTGAAATTCTTATAAAGCCTTATGCTTTTATTTCTTGAAAATATTCCATATTCATCATGTGTTCTTGAATCATTATCATACTCTAATTCAGATTCTAGAGTATGGTGTTAAATCTTAATTATCAAAAGACTTTCATTCTTAATGTAAGATTATCCTATTTTGGACATAGCCACCATCTTTTTGATGCGATGTGAGTTTGTTCAAATGTATAGCCACACATTTTAAAATGTGATGTGAGTATAAGGATCTACTTGCTTTGGTTGAATAATCATTCACCATTAAGTTAAGAATTGATAGTCTAAAGGGTATTTGTTGTTATGGCTCTAAAAATCTGGAAAATTTGATATTCAGGGTATGCTCGGCCGAGCACCTCCCTTGACTCGGCCGAGCACACCATTTGTACCAGCACATCGTTTGAAATTTTTTTGAAAAGGCGCCATCCAACGGTCATGGTGCTCGGCCGAGCACCCTAAGGACTCGGCCGAGCATGAGTGATCAGAAAGGGATGTTTTCTGTAGTGTGTTGCTCGGCCGAGCACTTTCCTTGACTCGGCCGAGCACCACTAATTTTGGCCAAATTTTCAAAATTTTCAATCTTTTGCTATTTTGATCAATTTTCATTCATTTTTTGAGTAAAATTCACATTAATTTGTGCCCTGAACTTTGATAATTTATTGATAAAATATGGTATCCGGACACCAGTCACGCTGATTGGCGGTTCTTAAAGTTGTCAAACTTTAAGAATGGACGGGTAGAACAAAAGGACTACTATCTTTTATTAATAAATTTCATTAATTACCTTAAGGCCTTATGTTTCCGATTAATTATATCCTTAACAATTTTGAACAAAGTTAACATGCTTGTTTCCCAAAGGAGACCTTGTTGATTAAGTTAAAAATTGTTAAAAGATGAATGTAAATATTAATATGTGACAACATGTTTGTTTCCCAAAGGAGACCTTGTTGTTGACTAAATATTTGTATTCATGGGGTAATAATTGAATAAAACGTTTGGTCATTTTAAATACTTTGAACCATCCCAAAGGAAGGCGGGTATTTAAAATGAGTTGTTTATGTTCTTTATTGCCGGGTAACAAATACTTTAAATCTTAGGACATTTTTAATACTTGAACCGGCCCAAAGGAAGGCAAGTATTTAAAATGTGTTGTTTAAAGTCATTTATTACCCTAAGATAAATCAAATTGTGAGTCAATTCGCAATCCAAAGATTAGTCTTGATGTCATATTGATTATCTTTTATTTTGATGGAATTCATTTGATATAATTAATCATTATGTAGATTCTTATACATGTTTTGTTTCATTCTTTTGTTCTCTTCAATCGATTTGATCGGTGCTTCTTACATTACTCTTGCCTTAAACTCAATTCCTTTGCTAACTGGGACAAACTTTAAAACTTGGAAAAACAAGATTATTATGGTCTTAGGCTGTTTGGACCTTGACCTCGCATTAAGAGAACAAGCTCCTGCCCCTCTAACTGATAAAAGCACTGCGAAAGACCGCTTAAGTTCAGAGAGGTGGAAGCGTTCTAATCGCGTCAGCCTAAGCATAATTAAGAATGCAGTCCCGGAGACATTTCTGAACAGTGTCTCCGAGGATGTTGGTGCAAAAGGTTTCCTAGATGCCCTAGAACAACGCTTTGCAAAAAGCGATAAATCGGAAACAAGTGCTACCTTGAGGAAGCTTGTTTCCATGAGGTATAAGGGCACCGGAAACCTAAGGGAATACATAATGGAAATGTTTCATCTATCATCGAAATTAAAAGCACTCAAGTTGGACTTGTCGGAAGACTTGCTTGTGCATTTGGCTTTAATTTCTCTTCCTTCGCAATTTGGTCATTTTGAAACGACCTATAATTGTCAAAAGGACAAGTGGAATATTAATGAATTAATTTCACATGTCACGGAGGAAGAAGATAGGTTGAAACACACCAAACCCGAAAGTGCACATTATGCATCTACCTCTTCTCGTGGGATTAAGAGAAAAGGTAAGGAGATTGCGGTTGCATCAAAGAAGCCTAAGGGATCATCAAATGATCAAAAGGTGAAAAAGTGCTTCTTTTGCAAGGACCCCACTCACATGAAGCCCGACTGCCCTAAGTATCGCCAATGGCGAATTAAGAAAGGTATGTCATTTAGCTTTGTTTGTACTGAAGCTAATTTAGTTTCAATTCCTTCGTATACATGGTGGTTAGACTCCGGTGCAACTACTCACATAAGTTCATGTATGCAGGGTTGCCTGAACTACCGAACGCCCAATGAAGGTGAAAGATTCATCTACATGGGAGCTGGAAAGCCGGTAGAGGTGGAGGGCATAGGGACTTTTAGATTATCTCTTAGTACCGGATATTATTTAGTTTTGAACAATGTATTTATTATTCCATCTTTTAGACGGAATTTAATTTCCGTCACTACATTAGATCGGGAAGGTTATTCCTGTATCTTCGGCAATAATAAATGCAATTTATATTTTGATTCAAAACTTTTTGGTACTAGCTCTTTGTCTTACATTGATAATCTATATTTACTTGACACGTCAATTCATTAAATGAGTCCCATAATAATGAAACTAACTCTCGAGGCATAAAACGAAAATTTTCAAGTAAAAACTCTTATACCTTGTGGCATAGGCGTTTGGGTCATATCTCCAAAGGAGAATTGACAAGCTTGTGTCCGAGGGAATATTACATAAGCTTGATACTCCGGAAAATAACTTTTGTATTGAATGCCTTAAGGGAAAATTCACAAATAGTACAAACAAAAATGAATCCTTGAGAGCTACAAAAGTCTTAGAACTAATTCATACGGACATATGTGGACCATTCCCTACCCCTTCATGGAACGGACAAACATATTTCATTACGTTCATAGATGACTTCTCTCGTTATGGATACATTTATTTACTTCATGAAAAGTCTCAATCATTGGACGTTTTCAAGTCTTTTAAAGCCGAAGTTGAAAATCAACTTGAAAAGACTATTAAGAACGTTAGATCCGATCGTGGTGGTGAATACTACGGTCGGAATGACGGTTCGGGAGAACAACGTCCGGGTCCTTTTGCTCGCTATTTGGAAGAGTGTGGGATTGTCCCTCACTACACCATGCCGGGGACACCTAGCATGAATGGTGTAGCCGAGAGACGTAATAGAACCCTTAAGGATATGGTAAGAAGTATGGTTTCTTGCACTTCTTTACCTCACTCATTATGGGGCGATGCTTTGAAAACCGCAACCTACCTTCTTAATAGAGCTCCTTCAAAAGCTACTGACAAAACCCCTTATGAATTATGGACCGGAAAGAAACCGTCCCTAAATCATCTTCATGTTTGGGGTTGTCCAGCCGAAGCTAGGCCTTATAAACCTAACGAAGGAAAGTTGGACGCTAAGACAGTTAGTAGTTATTTTGTAGGGTATTCTCAAAGATCTAGGGGATATAAATTCTATGACCCTAAAACTAGAACCTTTTTCGAGACGGGAAATGCTAGGTTCTTTGAGGATGTTGAATTTAGAGGGGAAAATTTGAATAGTAATTTTGAATTTGAAGAAATGGAAGAGGAATTCGTTTCTATACCTCTTCCTATAGTTCCTATCGAAAATCAAGCAGTTGTGCCTGAAATTCGACAAGAACATATAATTCAAAATGACGTTAATTCTCCTATTAATGAACAACATGAAAATGTTGATGAGGAAATTCAACACCCTCAAAATCAAGAAGAACCGGTGCCCTTAAGAAGATCTAATAGAGCAAGAAGGAGTGCTATACCGGATTATTATGATGTGTATCTTGCCGAGAATGAGGAACCGTTAGGTTTAGTGGGAGATGAGCCAATCACCTTCCATGAAGCCATTAGTGGTCCAAATTCTCATAAATGGATTGATGCCATAAATGAAGAGTTAAAATCCATGAATGATAATGACGTTTGGGATCTTGTCTCATTACCTAAGAATGTGAAACCCATCGGATGTAAATGGATCTTTAAGACCAAAAGGGATTCAAAAGGTAATGTGGAAAGACATAAGGCGCGTCTTGTCGCTAAAGGATTTACTCAAAAGAAGGCATTGATTACAAAGAAACATTTTCACCGGTATCCTCTAAAAATGCCTTTAGAATCATTATGGCTTTAGTGGCACATTTTTGACCTCGAGCTTCATCAAATGGATGTAAAGATGCCTTTTCTCAATGGTGACATTGAGGAAACTATCTATATGAAGAAACCAGAAATGGTGACTGATTCGGATCAAACTAGTCAACTAGTTTGTAAACTCAAGAAATCCATTTATGGGCTTAAGCAAGCATCTCGTCAATGGTACTTAAAATTTAACCAAGTTATTCTTTCATTCGGTTTTGAAATGAATCTTGGTGAAGATTGTGTGTACCATAAGTTCGATGGGAGTAGATTTATATTTTTGGTCTTATATGTGGATGACATTTTACTTGCTAGTAATGATAAGGACCTTCTTAAGGAAACCAAGAAATTTCTCTCAAACAAATTTGAGATGAAAGATCTTGGAGAAGCTTCTTTTGTATTAGGAATCCAAATACATCGTGATCGCTCACGAGGTATGTTAGGATTATCACAAAAGAGCTATATAGAGAAGGTATTACAAAGGTTTAGCATGGAAAATTGTAAACCACATGACACCCCGATCTCTAAGGGAGATAAGTTCGAGTCTAAATCAATGTCCTAAAAATAATCTTGAATCCAAGTATATGGAAAATATCCCTTACGCATCGGCGTAGGAAGCCTAATGTATGCTCAAGTCCGTACTCGCCCGGATCTTGCCTTTATTGTTGGCATGCTTGGGCGATATCAAAGCAATCCGGAAGAGAACATTGGGTCGCGGCCGAAGAGTGATGAGATACTTACAAAACACGAAGAACTACATGCTTACATATACAAAGTCGGATCATCTTGAGATCATTGGTTTTTCCGATTCGGACTTTCTTTGGATGCCAAGATAGTCGCAAATCGACATCGGGTTATGTCTTCACTTTGGCCGGTGGAGCGATATCTTGGAGAAGTGCCAAGCAAACATTAGTTACTACTTCCACCATGGAAGCCGAATTTGTTGCTTGCTATGAGGCATCCAATCAAGCTATATGGCTGCGTAAATGCATTGAAGGACTGCGAATTGTCAAAGGTGTTGAAAGACCGCTTAAGTTATATTGTGACAATCGGGCCGCGGTATTGTACTCCAACAACAACAAGAGTTCATCTAAATCTAAGCATATAGATATTAAGTTTCTTGTTGTGAGAGAAAGAGTACAAAATGAACAAATAGAAATAGAACTTATTGGTACAAACTCCATGTTAGCGGATCCATTTACTAAGGCATTATCTCCTTTAGTATTTCACGAGCATGTTGCTCATATGGGTGTAATGACTTTTGATAATGCCTAAATCAGTGGGAGTTTTAAATGTTTCTATTTCCTTGTGTTGTTTTCATTTTGATCTCATTTGGTTAAAGTAGGACTAGTTGGAGAATATATATATGCATTCTTCATATATATTCATTAATTTTCCATGCTACATATCTATACTTTATCTATGTCATTTAGTTGGATATATATATGTGATTAATGTGGGTTTAGTTGCGAATCAATTACAACGAATGCCCCTTTAGTCCTTATACTTATATGACTAATGGACGGGATTGTTTTCAAATGACAACAAAGTGCACATAAGGGTTGTCATTTGTGTTATAAATATGATTGAAGTAATTTATTAAGTGAAGGTATATGTTATAATAATCCAAGTGGGAGATTGTAAGAACATGGATTAATGTAACATATAAATACTTAATAATATAATGATCAATATTATAATATATGGTATAAAGTATAGAACTCTAAATAATATGTAGAATTCCATAATATAAGTATACCATTAAATGATGGGCATAATGGTAATATCTTATATATCAATAGGTGTAGTCCCTAAATGAAGTGCCTCTTGGATTCCTATATAAAGGCCTATCCATCAAGCCTTTGAATCATTAGTTGTTTACATTCTCATTCAGTCAAAACTCTTCCTAAGTACTTGAAGATCTAAGAGAGTAAAGGGCATTCATCATTTAGAAGATCTACTCTTCCTAAATCAAAGACTATCTTCATATCTTCATCAAGAACAAGAACAAGAACAATGATGGAATCTCAAGGTATACGCTTCCGTCTTCGTCTTCTTCTTCTTCTTCTCTTCTTAATCTAGTAATGAGTCGGTTCATGTTCATTGGATCGATTAATGTTCCAACAATTTTCCTTTCTGGTTGTGCTCCCAAGTTTTTCATGGAGGGAAGTGTAAGGAAAGGAGGGGAAAGTTTTTAAAATTTTTCTTCCTTTCAATTCCTTCCAAAAGTGGGAGGAATTGGAAGGAAAGAAAATTTCATTAATGAAATTTTCTGATATACCTATTTTACCCTTTAAAATAAAACACCCTTCTTCTTTTATTAAGGATAAACATGTAATTTAAACTTTTTTCCTTCCTTTTCCTTTCAGACCCGGGAGCAATCAAGAGGAAAATTGATTTTCCTCCCCTTCTCTTCTTTTCTCTCCTCTCCCTTAAAAACTCAGGAGCAGGAGCAGACCCTAAGAAAAGTGTATATTGGAGTAAGTATTGTGAGTATGAAAAGTGAGGTAGGAGAGTGAAAGTGGGGTAGAGAATAATAAGTGGATAGTTATTATTATTATGATAAGTGGGTCTCATGAATAAAAAAATGTTAAAAAGTTTTCTTTTTGGGTGTGTACCTTTTTAAATGGTACACCAAAAATAAAAAATTGTGCCTTTTCGAATGGGACGTAGGAAATACACACTTTGAGTCGGATAGGATCACAAAGATGACAAATCTCTCGCAACAACGTTTTATCATTGCTTCATTTTCAGGGCTCGAACTCAAAATCTCTCTTTAAACTTGAACGCCCCTTACACACCTTGACCCCAACCCAATTATGTGTATTCTGACTTTGACTTTTAGGTTCCGTTACGTTTGCATTATGGAATGTATATACTAATTATTCTTTCTTCATTTTAATTAATGAATGTATCTGTTAATTTGTTATATTTTGTCAATAAAAAAAAAAAACAGTACTATACGGAGTATATTATATTTAATTATACATTATTAATAACATAATAAATTATATCAAAATGTTTTTTTTTAAATATAAATTTATTTTGAAACAGACCAAAAATAACAATACTACTTTTATTAAGAGGGTTCACGGATTTTGTAGCATATGTGGTACTTTATTCATAACCAAAAGTAATAATTGTTGTTCGTAATAATAATATTGCAATTTACATGTCAAATTATTTAATGATTGTGTTTTATTTATAAAGAGTATATATATTATTTATAACATGATAAAATTTAAGAGTAAAAAATCTGACATTAAGATTCAAAGATGACACTTGATGACGCCAACACTTTCGAGTCTTCTCAAAAGTATCTGGCTTGATGATACGAACCTATTAACATAATACAACCAAGAACACCGTTAGAGATCAAGCCGAATTTTATTTTGACTCATACAATTTGGTGTGAAAATAAGATCTTCGAGGAAGATAATAATTTGAGCATATGCCTTGGTGTGTGTATGTTGAGGTTAGGACGTACCTTGTGTTGAAATTTTTGTATATGTGGTATGTGAGTTCATAGTCTATGACCTTGGGGTTAATTTGGCTTGAATTGAATTTGGCAAAACAGGGGAAAAATCCGTCGAAGCTCTGCGAAGGAGGGCGGCCGCGCTCACGCCTAGGGCGGCCGCGCTGGCTTGCCGAAGCTTCACCTTAATTTTCTGGTGTTGAGCGCGGTCCCGTACCCTCAAGGGCGGCCGCGCTTTTGACGGACGTTTCCTTCCTGGGCCGAAAGTTCTGTGGGTTTTTTTGGAATTAATTAATTCCTAAACCTAAATTATATCACATATATATAAATACTCTTTCCTCCAGCCGTGTGAGACAATGAGAGATTAAGAGAAAAACCTAGTTTCTCAAGTTTCTTTCATTGTTAATTACTCCCGTTCATAGAGATTAGTTCGTGAGATTCAAGGCGATTGAGATAGGACCGCCGGTGACTACCTACACGTGTCTTTGCTTTGTGAGTACGTAGTCCGTGATCGTTTTATCCTCGGAGAAATTTGCCTGTACCTGAGTTGCACCAATTGGGGGCAATATTTTCTCTTAGGACAGTCTTCCTAAGGCGACTCGATCAAATCACGATAAGTTTTCTAACCGTTTGTTTTATTGTTTCTGTCTGTTTTCCTGATCCTGTTCCTTGGCTTTCGGTTTTGCTATTGGCATCTTAATTGGTACATTCTTGACTTGATCAATAAAATCCCCTACTGTTGATTAAATTGTCTGTTTAATCTGTGGTGCTTAATTTAATTTCCAACAGTCTAAGAGAAAATATTTTTTATTTGATCATGTCTGGTGGTTCCTCTAGCTCTCCCTTTAAGTCCCTAGTTGACACCTCCGATCTTCCGGAGAAGTTCGGTGGCAAGAACTTCAAGCGTTGGTCTGAACGCATGAAGATCTGGCTGTCAATTAAGGGCATGTCTGGTATGCTGACATCCAAATGTCCCGCTCTGAATGGTGATGATCCAGTTAATGTGGCTGCTGTTAAACTGTGGAAGGAGCAGGATGATGTTGTTCGAGGATGCATTCTGTCAGCTTTGTCGAATGCACTCTTTGATGTTTATTGCTCTGCTCCTCTCACTGCTGCGTCATCAGAGGAAACGCTTTCCACGAAGTACAAAGCACCGATGACTCCGGTGTGGAAAAGTACCAAGTGGGAAAGTTCGAATTATCACACGAGTGAGGGAAATTCGGTTACCGACCAAGTGCACGAACTCCAAATCATTTTGCAGTCACTCAAGGATGCTGACATGGGACTTCCTGATAAGTTCGTTGTCATGGCTATCATTGAGAAGTTTCCTCGATCTTGGGGGGAATTCGGTATGACCCTCAAGCATCGTACTGGAAATTTGACACTCAATGAATTGATGATTGCAATTGCGATTCAGGAGGTGCATATTGGTAACCAACCTAGCGTACCTGTGGAGGCTGCTGCTAATATGATAACCGGTAAAAGCAAGTTTAAAGGAAAAGGTGTGAAAACTTCTAAGGATAAAGAAAACCATGATAAACTTAAAGTTAAGAAAAATAACTTTAGGAAGCCAAAAGCAAAACAGAACTGCTGGAATTGTGGAGAAGGTGGACACTTTTCTAGGGACTGCCCGTCCAAGAAAGGAAAAGGACCACAAGCCTCTGTTGATGACCATCCTGCTGTCAACATGGTGTTGGGTCCGAAGGATTATGATGATCCTGACTCTGACGCACCTGGAGTTGACGCTCTGACCTGCAATGTTACAAAGTATGTAACTTCTTATCCTGAAATCTTTACTGTCTATGAACCCAACGAGTGGCTAGTTGACACTGGGGCAAATGTGCACGTTTGTGCTGATAAATTGCTATTTGTGTCTTACCAGCCTGAGCGTGGTAGATCAGTGACGATGGGGAACTCTAGTGCTGCAAAGGTGCTTGGGACTGGACGCGTGGACCTGAGGTTTCCTAATGGGCGCATTCTTACCTTGCATCAAGTGTATCACGTTCCTGATATTCGTCGCAACATTATTAGTGGTTCTAGTCTAGTTAGGGAAGGATTTGAGATTTCATTTAAGTGTAATAAGGTTATAATTTTGGATTCTGGTAGTTTTGTGGGGAAAGGTTATTCCTCGGATGGTTTATTTAAAATTAGAGTTGAAACTGATGTTTGTTCGCACAATAATTTTAGTTCTATTGATTATCCTGTTTCTTATTCCATTGAATCCTCAAATGTTTGGCATGGTCGTCTAGGACATATTAACTATGATTCTGTGAAAAGAATGATGAACTTAGATATTATTCCTAAACATGCTATTGATAAGAATTCTAAGTGTCATGTATGTGTTGAAGCTAAATCTACAAAAGGTCCGTTTAAGTCGGTTGTGAGAAATTCTGAAATTCTAGATTTAGTTCATACTGATATTTGTGAATTTAATGGCGTGTTGACCAAAGACAAAAAGAAATACTTTCTCACCTTTATTGATGATGCTAGTAGATACTGTTATGTGTTCTTGCTTAATTCTAAGGATGAAGCATTAGATAAATTCATTATATTTAAGAACGAAGCAGAAACACAAACTGGCAAGAAACTTAAACGGTTAAGGTCTGATAGAGGAGGTGAATATGAGTCTAACCCCTTCATATATTATTGCCAAGAAAACGGAATAGTTCATGAAGAGACTCCTCCCTACACCCCTCAATCAAATGGTGTTGCAGAACGTAAGAATAGAACCCTTACTGATATGATTAACAGTTTACTCATAAGTTCTGGACTGCCCAAATATATGTGGGGAGAGGCTTTGAATACGGCTTGCCATATTCTGAATAGAGTTCCTCCTAAACATAGAAAGGAAAGTCCGTTTGAACTTTGGAGAGGTCGACAGGCTAGCTTGAAACACTTAAAAGTGTGGGGGTGCCTTGCAAAGGTACTTGTACCTGCACACAAAAGGAAAAAGCTTGGACCTAAAACTGTTGATGCTATCTTTATAGGTTATTCTGAAACAAGTTATGCATTGAGATTTCTTATTATAAAATCTGAAATTTCTGGCATAGATGTGAACTCTATAGTTGAGTTACGTGATGCAACATTTTTTGAGGATGTGTTTCCTATGAAGGACGGACTTCCTAAGGAATCTAACCCGAGCACTAATTCTATTCCTGCTCAAGTAGAGGAGCTGACAAATGTGGGGGTTGATTCTAGTGCAACTCATTCTGATGATGAGATTGAACCAAGAAGGAGCAAACGGGAAAGGACCACCAAGGACTTTGGAAGTGATTTCATCACTTACAATGTCGAGGGTGATCCTCTAACCTTCAAGGCTGCTATGGCTACTTCGATGCCAAGCGGTGGAAGGATCTTTGTTAAGAGTGAGATGGATTCTATTGTCTCTAATGGGACATGGGAATGGGTCGATCTCCCTCCTGGTTGTAGCACGATAGGATGTAAGTGGGTCTTCAAAAGGAAACTGAAATCGGATGGAACCGTTGACAAGTTTAAGGCTAGGTTAGTGGCTAAGGGATTCAAGCAAATGGAAGGAATAGACTATTTCGATACCTATTCGCCAGTTGCTAGAATGACTACAATCCGAATGCTTATCGCATTGGCCTCTGTATATGATCTTCCTATCCATCAAATGGATGTTAAGACCGCTTTCTTGCATGGCGATCTAGAGGAAGAAATTTATATGGATCAACTTTGAAGGTTTTGAGGCCTGCGGCAATGAGGGAAAGGTCTGTAAACTTGTTAAGTCCTTGTATGGACTTAAACAAGCCCCTAGCTTGATGGCATGAGAAATTTGATAAAATTGTCTCATCGTTTGGCTTTGTTACTAATGAGTTTGATAAGTGTGTCTATAGCAAGAGTATTGGTGATAGTAGTATTGTCTTATGTACGTATGTCGATGATATTCTCATTGTTTGGAACGGATATGAGGATAATTAGTACTACTAAGGAATTCTTGAAAAGTAAGTTTGAGATGAAGGATATGGGAGTAGCTAGTGTGATTCTTGGCCTTAAGTTGACTCGTTGACTAGTGGCATAACCATATCGCAATCTCATTATACCGAAAGTGTAATTGAGAAATTTGGTTATAAGAATTGCAAGGTAGCTAAGACTCCATATGACCCTTCATCTCGCTCTTACTAAGAATGAAAGTGGATGCAGATGGCTCGATTGAGATATTCTCAAATTATTGGAAGTTTGATGTATCTTGCCAATTGTACTAGACCGGATATATCCTACTCGGTTACTAGGTTGGCTAGATATACTCGATGTCCAAGTAAAGCACATTGGGAAGCTCTTGATAGAGTTCTCAAGTACTTGAAGGGAACGATTTCCCTTGGGCTGCATTACGGGAGATATCCCTTCGTTCTTGAAGGATATAGTGATGCAAGCTGGATTGCCTTTAACTCCGGGAGTTATGGGCATGCGGGTATGTTTTCACCTTAGGCGGAGGCTGCGGTCGCTTGGAGGTCGACCAAACAAACTCGTTGTCTAGGTCTACATTTGAGGCCGAATTAGTTGCCCTTGACACTCTTTGGATTGGAAGCCGAATGGCTTCGAGGACTTATGTACGAGTTGCCCGTGGTCGGTAAGCCCACGCCGTTATCTCTGTACATTGTGACAACACTGCCACAATTGAGAAACCGAAAAGTGTCAAGTACAATCAGAAACTAGGAGACATATCCAAATTAGATTAAAATCTATAAGGGATCTTGTGTCTCGGAAGGTGATAGCCGCCGATTATGTTGGTACCAAGGATAACACGGTGATCCTTTAACTAAAGGGCTAGAATTTGCTCTAGCTCAAAAATCTAGGTTGGGGATGGGGACCGAACCCCGTCTCGACTCAAACGCGGTAGCAACCCAATCTACCCGAGCGGAGATCCCACAAAGGAGATTCAATGTGGTAATAACAAGTTTGTGGGGTGAGTCGGAGCACCAAATAATAGATTGACATGTTACATGTCCGAGTCTATCCCCGAATAGCCTAGAGGTGCTCATTGCTTTGCTAATTTAGTAAAAGTTTGGAACTTTGAATGGGATCAAGTCTTTTAGACAAGATGTTAGCAGTACATCTTCTGAGATGCCCAGCTAAGTGAGTGTTGTTGTTGGCCGCAACTAGAGGAATTTGGGTTATTCTTTGAAAGCACTCATGATAGAGGATCGGGACGTATGGCTTATAAGCGTCAAGTGTTCGATAGAGGGCCTATCATAGCTTTTGTCGTGTTTGTTACCCAAAAAGGCCTCTACATCCAAAGGCATCGATTCAAGACACCCGTTCATCCGGTCTGTGGAGGTTTGCGTTGGATAACATAGGTAGTGGTTCAAGCCGGAAGGTACCATTATTGAAAGCATGGCAATGGACAATCTGTACACGTCATATTTCTATGAACTTGTGGGGGATTGTTGGAATTTTTGTATATGTGGTATGTGAGTTCATAGTCTATGACCTTGGGGTTAATTTGGCTTGAATTGAATTTGGCAAAACAGGGGAAAAATCCGTCGAAGCTCTGCGAAGGAGGGCGGCCGCGCTCACGCCTAGGGCGGCCGCGGCGCTTCGAAGCTTCACCTTAATTTTCTGGTGTTGAGCGCGGTCGCGCACCCTCAAGGGCGGCCGCGCTTTTGACGGACGTTTCCTTCCTGGGCCGAAAGTTCCGTAGGTTTTTTTGGAATTAATTAATTCCTAAACCTAAATTATATCACATATATATAAATACTCTTTCCTCCAGCCGTGTGAGACAATGAGAGATTAAGAGAAAAACCTAGTTTCTCAAGTTTCTTTCATTGTTAATTACTCCCGTTCATAGAGATTAGTTCGTGAGATTCAAGGCGATTGAGATAGGACCGCCGGTGACTACCTACCTGTGTGCTGCTTTGTGGTACGTAGTCCGTGATCGTTTTATCCTCGGAGAAATTTGCACATGCACGAGTTGCATCAATTGGGGGCAATATTTTCTCTTAGGACAGTCTTCCTAAGGCGACTCGATCAAATCACGATAAGTTTTCTAACCGTTTGTTTTATTGTTTCATTCTGTTTTCCTGATCCTGTTCCTTGGCTTTCGGTTTTGCTATTGGCATCTTAATTGGTACATTCTTGACTTGATCAATAAAATCTCCTACTGTTGATTAAATTGTCTGTTTAATCTGTGGTGCTTAATTTAATTTCCAACACCTTGCTCATGAGAGCTAAGCGTGGTATATATAGTGTAGAGAGAAACCTGTTGCGAGAGATTTTAATCGTTGAGCACATTTGTCTTACCTATAATACGTGTCACGCTTTGGATGGCTGGTACTGAGAAATCACACTGTTGAGATAGGTTGTCGTTGAAAGACGGACAACAAAGCAACAAGTGACAGTTGGTTCGGTGTCATAACTCGTGTGATAGGCGCCCGACCTAGTATTATAAATGGATAATGACAGGTATTCCTGTTGGTGTCAAGAAAATTACGAAATCATGATTCAAAAGATAGGAGCCATCTGGTGGGAATAGGGAGTCTTGCATGATCGCAAGTCAAGCGAAGATAATATTATAAATGTTGGCGTGTCCGAGGTTAGGATCCTTATCATATTAAATTAAATTCGGTTCTGTTGATTGGTTCGTATAGAGCGACTAGTACATATGCCCGTGTCCAGAGACACGGGTGTATTTTTTTTTTTTTCAAATTAATTTTTTTTTTAATTTTTTTAAAAAAATAAAAAAATCAGTTACTTAATTAATTTAAGTAAATTCTCCTAAAGCTCACTCTTAGCCCAAACCCAAAGTTTTAACCCAAATTCAAGGTCTTAGCACAAATTAAGGACAAAATAGGAAACAGACTAAATAGTGAGGGCAAAATAGGGAAAAACCCCTCCGAAACTGTTCATGTAACCTGCTCACGGAGGGGTTTAATTTATACTATAGATATTTGGCCCAGGATTCACGTTCATCAACATTAAAATATTAGTATTTGACTAATTATCGATCTTATAATGGTTAATTGCCAAAAATCTGAGATTAAGAGGGAGATTGTACAAGTAATTAAGGGAATAAACTAGAGTTTAAGGGTTGTAATTAATGTCAACTAAAATTCAACGCCAAAACATTATGAGGATTTTTAATATTTTAAATAATGTATTAGTAATAATATTTCTAAAATTATCTGTACAATTATTAAAAATAATTATCCATACAATTATAAAAAAATATAAATTTTGATATATTTTTTATTTTATTATTTTATATAATTATATAAAATATATTAGTTTTAAATATATATTTATATAAATACTTGCCACCCAATCATTGAATGACATGTGTCCACATTTTGGTGACACAACTTGGGCCAGCCTGGGTTGGCTGGCCGCCCGCCCAGGTCATGGCATTTTAGTGACTTTTTTTTTTTTTTTGGATAGTGACCCACATTATTGGAAAGTCACCAATGGGTAGTCTTAATGATGACATAAAAGTCATTAAAAAAATGTGGTTGTGGACTATGATCATTAAGAAGTTTGGTAAGGAGCATAGAATAAAATTCTTCTTATATTAAAAGAATTCAACTATTTCTGGCCGAAAATTCTTTTATTTTTCAATTCATAGACACTCTTCCAATTTTTTCTCATTTGACTTAGAACCGCTCAAATGATCGATCTGCAATGTTGTTAAACATGGTTGACCGCATGCCACGTGGAGGTTGAAATGTCGATCGCTCGCAGCAGTGCTTGAGCCATCAACCGCACCGCGCGCAGAATGAGTCCGTTCTCATCTTTTCGGCCTAGAATATTGTAGGTCATATAAAAGAGACCATTTGACACATAAAATTGTTATAATGGTTAACTGCCAACATTATGACATTAAGAATCAATGTTTGTCGAATAAACTAATTAATTTAAGGGGAATAAACAATAGTTTAAGGCTTCTAATTACGTAAGATATGACATTAAACTCCTCAAAAATATTATATGTGGCTCGAATTAAATTAATCGTCTTCGAATTCTGGTAAACGACATAGAAAGTCATTGAAAATTGTGGTTAGGGATTATGATCATCAAGAAGTTTGGTATAATGAGATTGGTTTCAAAACTTTAATTAAGAGTGTTCAAACAATTATGGGTAAGTGTTAGGATATTAAGAGATATTTAAAAAAAAAAAAAGTCAAATTATATTTTCTAATTTACTTACAGAGATTAGAAAAGGGAATATAATTTGCTAGTTCTATCATAAAGTTAAAATGAATCTAACTAAATTAGAACTTTAGCCCACATGCAAGTTTTATGTCAATAGATTCATGTTTTGCATGTTTTTATATTGGTAGAACATGCTATATTTGTTAACCTCAAATTATGAGCATTGACACTTAACTATTGTAGCAATTCAATCTGTTGATTACCCTGATACAAGACGTGATGTTTCCGAGCTTAAAAGGGACAACTACAAAGTGTGGAAGGAGAGAGTTCTCCTTTATTTGGGATGATTGGACCTTAACTATGCCATAAGAAAGAATGAACCCACTCCAATTACTGAGACTAGCATTTCAGATGCTGCTGATCTTTATGAAAAATGAGACCGATCCAACCGTCTCTGTGTGAGTTTCATAAAGACAAAAATTTCTGCTGGCATAAAGGGGTTCAGTCGATCATATAAAAAAGGTTCAGCAGGAATTACTAAAGGCTATTGATGATCAATTTGGTGGTTTGGTTTATCGGTTCGGTTTGGTGTTTCGGTATCGCGGTCTCGAACCGTGGTTTGGGGGTTCAGACCGCAGACCAAACCGAAACACACGATTTAACAATTTTTTAAAACAAATCAAACCACTATTAATTGAAAATCGAACTAAATCGCACGATTTAATTTGTTTCAATTTCGAACCGCGATTTGAAACAAATTACCTACCTAAGCCGCCCCTACTTGACATGTGCTCAGCCGTTGACAAAGATTTCTTGCAGTCAAGTCATCGCTCAGCCACAGTTTTTACAGCTAAAAGAAGATCTTTTGCAGACATTCTCCATAGGTTAGTTCAATTTCATCAATAAAAACAACAAACCTACCTTCCTTCATATTGCCAAGTCGCCCCCAACTACACTTCATAATTCAAAAATAATTAAGACATACGCGCTTTCATCCTTAGCCATGCATGTTGACTTTTCAACACACACACACACACACAGAAAAAAAAAAAAGCAATTTTAATTCACACCTCCAAACACAGCCTAACATTTTTCCATCTATATATACGTACCCATACTTACAACACTCTTCAAACACATATTCAAAGTCATGGCCTATAATTCTAATCTATTCTTAATCATCCTTATCGCGGCGGCAGTTTCATTTTCCGTCACGAAGTCATCTGACGCTCCACCTTCCTCCGCCACCTCCATTTGTAATGACACTCCATTCCCGACATTTTGCAAATCCGCCCTCCCCACCACCAATCGCTCCGCCAATGTCTACGACTACGGCCGTTTCTCCGTCCGTAAATCCCTCTCCTCCGCCCGTAAATTCTTGGCATTGATCGAAAAATATCTTTTTAGACCCAATACTTTAACAATCGGTGCACTCAGGTCCCTTCAAGATTGTAAAGTACTCGCAGAGCTCAATATAGATTTCTTATCAAGCACATTTCTAACGGTCAATACCACCGAATCGGTCCTTCCGACTCTACGAGGTGACGATGTTCTAACGTTGTTAAGCGCGATTTTAACTAACACCCAAACGTGTTTGGACGGATTACAAGCGACGGCTTCTTCGTGGAGTGTCAAGAATGGTATTTTGTCGCCACTTTCTAGCGACGCTCGACTTTATAGCGTCTCGTTAGCTCTGTTCAAACGAGGGTGGGTGTCGAAAAAGAAACGGGCAGCTTCACGTGTGCCCCACGTTACCAAAAAACACCTTGGTTTCAAAAAGGGGCAGCTTCCGTTAACCATGTCTGACCGTAACAAAGCTATTTTTGAGACCGTTGGAAGAAGAAAGCTTCTTCAAACGGACGACGGCGATAATCAAGTCGAGGTTAACGACATTGTCGTTGTTAGTCAAGATGGGTCAGGGAATTTCACGACTATTAATGACGCCGTTAGTTTTGCTCCGAATAACTCAAAGATTGATGATGGATATTTTTTGATTTATGTAACGGCCGGCGTTTATCAAGAATATGTTACCATTGCTAAGAACAAACGGTATTTGATGATGATCGGCGACGGCATTAATCAGACGGTGGTCACCGGCGATCGTAATGTCGTTGATGGGTGGAGCACTTTCAATTCCTCAACATTTGGTAAGCCATTCAACAAAATAAATGATTTTTCTCAAAATATTAAATAAAAATAATCTAAATTATTAGTCAAATTTAACAAAAATAGGATTATATTTATGAATATTCTTTTTTTTTTCTCAAAATAAATGTCTTACTTTGATTTTTCCTTATTAATGCAGCTGTAGCTGGACCAGGATTTGTGGCAATAAACATGACATTTCGCAACACGGCAGGTGCGTCAAAGCACCAAGCCGTGGCACTACTCAACAGGGCCGATTTATCGACCTTTTATAGCTGCAGCTTTGAAGGTTATCAAGACACACTCTACACACACTCCCTCCGTCAATTCTACCGTGAATGTGACGTATACGGAACAGTAGATTTCATATTTGGCAACGCTGCAGCCCTTTTCCAAAATTGCAACTTGTATCCGCGCAAACCCGATCCGAACCAATTCAATGCAGTGACCGCTCAAGGCAGGACGGATCCCAACCAGAACACGGGCACGACTATTCATAACTGTCGAATCGTGCCAGCCGAAGACCTGGCATCGAACATAGGCACGACTAGGACTTATTTGGGAAGGCCGTGGAAAGAATACTCTAGGACGATTATTATGCAGTCATACATCGACGGGTTCATAGAGCCGTCGGGTTGGAGCGTATGGTCGGGCAATTTTGCGCTAAATACGTCGTATTACGCCGAGTTTAATAATTCGGGGTTCGGATCGGATACGAGTAAGAGGGTTACATGGCCTGGATTTCAGGTTATAAGTTCATCAGATGCAGCTAATTTTACAGTGTCAAGTTTTATTTTGGGGGATGATTGGATACCACAAACTGGTGTATCATATATAAGTGGATTGTTGTGAGTGATTTTGGCTCTTTGTTCTTTGATTCTTGTAACAATTTATTTTTTCAAAATGTAATAAAAATGTAAACAATGGAAATCAGCTAAATGTTAATTCCATTCTTATATAATAATAACACATTGATTTAAATGACTTTACACGCTCAAGGCGTTTTCGCAAAATTGCCTAACATTTTGATTTCTACGGTACACCTCCAACGATTGGCCTTTCAATCGGTTGATACTAGTCGCGCAAGTATCAACCACCTCAATAGTGGCATTCATTTCCTTCTCGACATACTTTTTGGGTCCAATGACCAATGCATCAATTGAATCATTAATTAGACTATTTCATCAGTGATCCCGACCCAACCCAACCTCAAATAAAATATTAATTTCTCTCACTTCCATATATACACTCCCAACCTTATATAATTTATACTCCCATCAGTGACCTCGACCCAACCCATCCCAACCCAACCTTTTAAAAATAAAATATTTATTTTTTCTTTACTTCAACTTACCTAAAATACTTATCATTTTATTTTTTTAAATAATGTATTAGTAATAATATTTTTAAAATTACCCGTAAAATCATTAAAAATAATTACCCATACAATTATAAAAAAAAATGAATTTTGATATATTTTTTAATTTATATAATTATATAAAATACACTAGTTTTAAAAATATATTTATATAAACACAAAATCAAAATAATTTGGTGAAACAAAAAAAAACACACATTAAATGGTGACCCAACCGGACCAAATTGGGCAACTAGCCAACCTAGGTTGTGAATATTCATGACTTTTCATGCTTTTTTTTTTTTTTTTTTTTTTTTGGGTGACTCTCACAAGGAGAGTCACCGATGGGAGTGGTCTTAGGTCAACAATGTTGTTGTAACTTTCGCAACAGTCACTCATGATCCGCTCTTAAGATGAATCCACAACCTTATTGTCGTTTTCTAAAAGAGCCGCATTTCCATCTCTCAATGAAAGCAATATAACGCCTCGCCACTTGATATTTGACGATGTTCCAAGTTACATGGCGATAACAGGGTTCGAACCCTATATCTCACCGATATTAAGACTTGGCTTTACCGTTTGGTCACTCATTTAAATACTGACCACTTGATAATATAGCTACATTTACTATGACAAATAAATTGGCTACAAACATATACTAACTCTGTATTAAAATAAATATTTATTTTAAATTAATTGGGATGGATGAGGTGGTAATTATTTTGGTCGGACTGTGAAATATGAAGTCTATAAAATAAACTGGGTTTTATGATGCTTGTTTTATGATTTTTATGTACTCAAATATAGCAATGTTACAATTTTGAAGGCTTTATGAGCATCGCTCTAAATTAAAAGGTTAATAATGAGCATTTGGTTATGTGTGTGGGTGGGGGCCACCCAAAACACAGGCCTGACAGGGACTTTAAACCGATAATCCGTTTCCTCTAAAACCAAAAATAATGCAAGACTTTGTTTCTTTTGTTGAAATATCAAAGATCAATTTTTTTTTTTTTGCTTTTACGTTGATTAATCCCCTTTAGGTTTATTATATGGAATAATTTTCTTTATAATTGTTGGGTTTAATGTTATTTAGACGCATAAACTAGGTGATTAAACAATTAATGAAGTAATTTTAATAACAGACAAGCGAACACGGTCATACAAGAAACATGGCACGCCCGTGCAGAAGAATCAGGGTGCAATCGCGCAGGTGCCAGGGAGCGGTCGCGCCAAACCTATGGATAAAGAGGGTGTAAGTGATGGAGGCCCATTTGGGCAACCAACTTTATGAGAAAAAAAGGCCCAAATTATCGGCTCTCTTACTATTATCTAAAAAGGAGCATGTGTTGACGAGTTCTAACCTCGCCGCTCCCTTTGTTGCTTCTGATAATTTTTTTATGCGTATTCATCGGGGTATTTTGAAATTCTCGAGTAAGGTGTTCTTATTAGCTTGATCTTATTCCAATTTCTCCCTTATCCTACTCCTTTGTAGCCCTATTTAAACCCCCTTCCCCCTTTGATGCATATACACAAACAAAACACACACGGGTTTACACACTTTGAGGGTTTCTATTTGGGTCAATAGTGAGGTTCTAAATGCTTAATCAACAGTTGGTTTAGCTGAGAGGTGTTTGGAGGTGTTCTTGAGTAGAACTGGTCTGTTTAGTTGCTCTCTCTCACATTAGTTTTGATCTGTCTATTGTGTGTGTGTGTGCTCAGGCGTGGTTTATAAGGGTGCTTGGGTTGGTTTTACTGTGTTGGCTGCTACTGGAGTAAGGTTGGGTATTGTGTAGATTCTTCTTCTCCTTGGATCGAAGTGTTATGGTTGTGACTGTATACGGATAAAGGATACTTGAGCCTTAGCCGAAACTCTTATATTACTCTCTTTATTTTCAGTTTATTACTCGCATTTATTTATTCTTGAATTGTTACTAATATTCGTTTTGTTTTCTTTTGCATTGTTCTGTTTGCGGATCTTTGGCAACGGAGTGGTAAGTCCACTCAACAGTGGTATCAGAGCCTGGTTGATTCGCGAACGGTGAATGGTAAATAAGAAACCTAGTACAAGGTTTCTTGTGTAAGAAAAATAAAAATGCAATTTTTCTTTCTTGAGTTTACTTTCTTAATTCTTATTTTTCTTCGGATGTGTTTTAGTGCTTTGATACTTGTTTCGTTTTAGATATTCTGTCTGTTTTTTGGGAATTGAAATCCATTGTTTTGTATGTCTGCTAATATGAATGCTTATATGATGGATCCATTCAATGGCAACTGTGATTTTTCGATTTAGCAACAAAAAATGAAAGACATTTTAATTAAAGAAAAAGTTTTCAAATCTGTAACTGAACATATGCTGAATCGGATAAACAAGAATTAAGGATTGAAATGGATGATAGTGATAAAGTTGGTAAACATGATAGTTGGTAAACATATGCTTATTATTCGATTATTTTGAACTTATTTGCGATTGTTTTTAGAAAAGTTGGTAAACATGATAGTGATAAAGCTATTTGGGATAAACTGGAAGAAGTATATTTTGAAACATCGTTACCTAGTAAGATGTATTTACTTGAGAAGTTCTTTCAGTTTAAATTAGACTTGAACAAAGATATGGATGATAACATTGATCGGTTTACTAAACTTATGCAAGATATTAAGCAAATCAGTGATAAAAATATTGATGAATACACTCCTATTTTGCTCTTAAATGCTATACCTGACTCTTATGCTGATGTTAGATCTGCTATTAAGTATGGTACGATTGATATTGTGCTTGATACTATGATTAACGGAATTAAAAGCAAAGAGTTGGAATTAAGAGTTAATAAGAGTAAATCACTGTTGGTGAGGTTAATATGGTGAGAGGACAATCGACTCAAAGGACTAATAATCATAATAAGCAACATGATAAGGCTGAATCAAGCAAGAATAATGAGAGAAAAAGAAGCAAGTCTAGAGTTAATAAAAGTAACAAAAAATGTTATAAATGTGGGGAAACATGTCATTATCGGAAATAATGTCCTAATCCTAAAAAAAGGTCTGTGAATCATGATTTGCAAATTGACTGTAATTTTGCTTTTGGTGAAAAAGATCATGTTGTTTTTATGGTCACTGAAATTGTGGTGAATTATGTTCATTATGTGAAAAATGAATGGTTGTTAGATTCTGCGTGCACATTTCACATGACACCTGATAAAAACATGTTTCATACATACACTGAAATGAAACTGGATATGTTTCTTTAGCTAATGATAAAAAGTGTCAGATTTTTGGAATTTGAGACGTTGTATCAAATTTGATTATGGGTTTTACTTAACTCTAAAAGATGTTAGACATGTGCCTGATTTAGCTAACAATCTCATATCATGTGCATCGTTGGAAAATGATGGATTCGAGGATAAATGGGGTAGTGTGTGTATGAAAATCTTAAAGGGGTCTTTATTGATTTTCAAAGCTGAAAAGATTAGAAAATTGTATGTTTGTACTACTGAACCTATGTCTGATTATGCTAATATGGCTAAGGATGATAAAACTGATTTATGGCATAAACGACTAAGATACATGAGTAGTAAAGGCTTAGATATCTTAAACAAAAATGGTGTTTTTGTTAGAGATAAAGTGTCTTATGTACCTTTCTTTGACTCTTGTGTCATGGATAAACAGCATAGAGTGTCTTTTCCTAATTCTCCTAAACCCAATCATTCCACTATTAAAGATATTCTTGAGTATTTGCATGCTGATGTGTGGGGCCCTACTAGTGAGGCCACTCAAGGTGGTAATAGATATTTCTTATCTATAATTGATGATTTTTTGAGAAAAACTTGGGTGTTTTTAATGAAACACAAATCTAATGTTTTTGATAATTTCAAAACTTGGAAATCAAACAGGTAGAAAAATTAAAGTGCTTAGGACTGATAATGGACTTGA
Source organism: Adenophora triphylla var. japonica (assembly GCA_022495995.1). Taxonomy (NCBI): domain Eukaryota; kingdom Viridiplantae; phylum Streptophyta; class Magnoliopsida; order Asterales; family Campanulaceae; genus Adenophora; species Adenophora triphylla. Next base: position 73,524 of record JAFEMH010006080.1, read on the forward strand.
ATTTTTCAATCATGAGTTTGATAACTTTTGCTTTGATAATGGGATTAAAAGGCATAAGATTGTGCCTTATACACCGCAACAAAAATGGTGTTGCTGAACGTATTAATAGAACTCTTTTAGAAAGAGTTAGAGCCATGTTTGCTACTTCTGGTTTGTCTAAACGTTTTTGGGGTGAGGCAGTAATGATTTCCGCCTATCTAATAAACAGGTCGCCCTCTGTTCCATTAAATAGTAGATGTCCTGAAGTAATTTTTTTTGAAAAACTTGTTGATTATGCTAATTTGAGAATTTTTGGTTGTGATGCGTATTTCCATAGAAAAAATGATAAACTTGAACCTCGAACTGTGAGGTGCATTTTCTTGGGATGCCCGGAGGGTGTTAAGGGGTATAGATTATGGGTAATGGAGGAACCGGGCTTCAAAGTGGTCATTAGCCGTGATGTTGTGTTTAATTAAACTGAATTTTCTTGCTTGAATAATGTGCCTCCCCCTGCTCCAAACACGGTGGATCACTCTTATGTGGCTATTCGTGCTATTGTTAATGAGCCTGTTGCACCAACTGAAAATGAGACTCCTCTTGTTGATGATCCTATTGTTGTGAATGAGAAAAATGTTGATGTTGAAAATGAAGATATTGAAAATGATCATAATGAGTTGCATGATTTGACTGAGTACCAACTCAGTCATGATAGACCTAGACGCATACCTAGGCAACCCGCACATTTTCATGGTTTTGATATGACTTCATTTGTGTTTAGTGTGTTTGAATATATTGATAATAGTGAGACTAAAACCTATAATGAAGATTTAAATTCTGCTAACAAGAATGAGTGGATTGATGATACGAATGATGAGATGAATTCTTTGCATGTTAATGATACTTGTACTTTAGTGCCTATATCGAAAAACTATTCAATTATTTCGTGTAAGTGGCTCTTTAAACTCAAGAATGAATATGATTATGTTAGATTTAAAGCTAGACTTGTAGCATAAGGTTTTACTCAGAAAGAAGGTATAGATTACACTAAAACATATGCTCCTGTTGTTAAATTCACAACTGTTAGGATAATGCTTGCTTTGTTAGCTCAGTTTAATTGGGAAATGAAACAAATTGACGTTAAAACTACTTTTTTGCATGGTGATCTTGATGAAAAGATTTATATGAAGCAGCCTAGGGGTAAGTGTTATATTGATAATACTTGTCCTGATTATGCGTGTTTTCTTAAAAAGCCGTTATATGTACTTGAACAGTCTTCTCGTATTTGGAATTTGAAATTTGATAAATGTTTGCTAGATTTAAAATTCCAGCGGAGTGCATTTGATCATTGTTTGTATTTCAAGATTGATACGAGTATGCCTGTTTTCTTTCTTATATATGTTGATGACATGTTTCTTATTACCCCTGTTCAAAATCTGTGGAGAATGTTAGAAACTTCTTAAGTGTTAAATTTGACATGAAATACCTCGGTGATGCTAGTAAAATACTTGGCATGAATATAATTAGAGACCGTAATTTATCTGTTATTTACTTAAATCAAATTTCATATGTTGAAAAGATTTTTAGTAAATTTTCTATGAAAGATGCTAAGTCTGTTAATACCCCTCTTGCTTCACATTTTGTACTTAGTAAAGAGCAGTGCCCCTAAAATGACTTTGAGCTAGATCAAATGAAAAACATTCCTTACTCGAATGTTGTTGGTTCTGTTATTTACCTAATGTTTAGTACCCGCCCCGATATTTCTTATGCTATTTTGTGTTTAAGTCGTTATATGTCAAATCCAGGATTTCCCCATTGGCAAGCTCTCAAATGGTTGTTGAGGTAATTAAAGCATTCGGTAAGTTATGGTTTGAAGTTTGCTAAGTGTGATGATGGTATAAAATTGGTTGGTTATGTTGATTCTAATTATGCCAAAGATAGGGACAATAGAAAATCTACCACTTCATATGTTTTTACGTTATATGGCTCTTGTGTTAGTTGGAAATCTCAGTTACAGTCAATTGTGGCTCTGTCTACGACAAAATCTGAATATGTGGTTATAACCGAGGCTATAAAAGAATCCATATGACTTAAAGGTTTAATTTCTGAAATTGGTTTTCTAAATGACAAAGTGATAGTATTTTCTGATAGCCAATCTGGCATTCAGTTGGGTAAAAATCCTATTTTTTATGATAGAACTAAACATATACTCCCTCTGTCCTATTACAATTCACTCACTTACTGTTCACGCGTAGATTAAGGAAAAAAATAATGATATAAATGTTGTGAGTGTAAAAGTAAAATATGAGAGAGAATGAGTGGAGGGAATATTAAATTATAATGGTGTTGTGAGTATTAAAATAATGTAGGAGAGAGAATGAGTAGAGAGAATAGTAAAGATTCTTTGCCATTTTAGGAAGTGTGTGATTTGTAGTGGGATGCCCAAAAAGGAAAGTGTGTGATTTGTAATAGGACGGAGGGAGTAGATGTTAGGTACCATTTCACTCGTGATGTGGTTGATAAAAATGTTGTTTATCTTGAAAAAATTGACACTAATTTTAATCCATCTGATATAGGAACTAAATGTTTGCCTGTTTCAAAATTTTTAAATTGTTTGAAAATTTTGAACTTTGATACTTCGTGTTGATGCTTGCGTTATTTTTATCCCAAAAATCCTCTTATTAACTTTGTGTGAGTTGGGGTGTCTAGTTGTTTTTCTTTCCTTCGTGGCAGGAATTAACTATATTTTGCCTTTCGTACTTTGTTATTACTATATGTTGGATCAAATGCTGAAGGCAAACGCGAGGATGCGTTTGCCCATATATATGTATTCCTATGAGTGCATCGTAACTTGCACTAGTGTGTCATGAACCAACACTGGATCTAAGGTGGAGAATGTAAGTGTTGGAGGCCCATTTGGGCAGCCCACTTTATGAGAAAAAAGGCCCAAATTATCAGCCCTCTTACTCTTATCTAAAAAGGAGCGTGTGTTGACGAGGTCTAACCTCGCCGCTCCCTTTGTTGAAACTGATAATCTTCTTCTACGCATTCATCGGGGTATTTTGAAATTCTCGAGTAAGGTGATCTTTTTATCTTGATCTTCTTCCAATTTCTCCCTTATCCTACTCCTTTGTAGCCCTATTTAAACCCCTTCCCCCTTTGTTGCGTACACACAAACAAAACACACACGGGTTTACACACTTTGAGGGTTTCTCTTTGGGTCAATAGTGAATTTCTGAGAGCTTAATCAACAATTGGTTTAGCTGAGAGGTGTTTTGAGGTGTTCTTGAAGAGGACTGTTCTATTTCTACTCTCTCTGGTCTGTTTAGGTGATATCTCTCACGTTAGGTTTGATCTGTCTAGTGTGTGTGTGTTCAGGCGTAGTTCAGAAGGGTGTTGGGGCTGGTTTTGTCTTGTCTTTGCCTCTTGGAGTAAGGCTGGGTATTGGTGTAGTTTTTTTCTTCTCATTGGATTGAATTGTTGTGGTTGTGACTGGATACGGACAAAGGATACTTGGGCATGAGCCGAAACTCTTATATTACTCTCTTTATTTTCAGTTTATTACTCACATTTATTTACTCTTGAATTGTTACTAATATTCGTTTTGTTTTCTTTTGCATTGTTCTGTTTGCGAATCTTTGTCAACGGAGTGGTAAGTCCACTCAACAGAGGGCAATCGCGCGACCTAGGGGGTACGGTCGCGTCGAGTATCTGGATAAATGGAACGGTCGGGCAATCCATGGGTTTGGTTGCACACCATGTCGATTTGGGCATGTCGCCGGCAGCTTCAGTGCAGGATTTGAGAAACCTTGCAGGGTTAAAAGTATGGCAGTATAAATACATTATATCCCCTAATAATCTGAATTAATTTTAGTGTGATAGACATATTAATAATTCAAGGGTTCAGAAGTTCAATTGTTCATCTGTTTTCTAGATATAGGGTTTTTGTACGATGTCGGGAATTCTTATTACCAATACTTTGTGTATTAAATTAGAGATTGGAGACCACATGTACTTTCGATGAAGGTCGGCATGTACATACCGCTAGAAACCACCCAACACTTCCGTGGTATGATCTTATTTTCGCGTATATCTGAGACCACCAGTACTTTCTTTTCCCTTCTATTAACATCATTTTCATGCTTGATGTGCCGTAACCCATCCAATTTTTACCATAACAGTTTATACTAATAGAGTTACTCAAGATCCAGACTTCTCTGCGTCTTAGTCTTGTTATTTACTTTAAGTAATTATTTCCTATTCAAAGTCTAGATTTAGTTTCCTAAGTTGACTACTATTCCTTGTGTATAAATAGGGTTCTCATTCATATGAAAAAGTGAATTCAATTCCATAATATTTCTATACTTCTTTCTTTCTAAAGTTCTTCATGGTATCAGAGCATTGAAAAGATCCATACAATTTTCTTATGCATGGCCGAATTCTCCCAACTCTCCAATCCTGATGAACCCTCCAAACCCCTCATTATTGTATCCCTCTCACACATCCTAAAACTTACCCCTACCAACTACATAGCTTGGAAGATCCAAGTAGAAGCCTCTCTTCTAGATTATGATCTATATTCCTACCTTGATGGAAGTTTGCCCACCCCATCGCAAACAATCACCACCGTCGCCGCTATTGCTACCCCCATAGCCGCCGATGAAACCCCCAAACTCGGCATATAACAAACCACCTCTCCTAACCCTTCCTAAAACACTTGGTTTCGTCAAGACAAATTAATCTAGAGTGCCCTAGCCGGTTCTCTTAGTGCACCCTTAGTCCCCCTCATATCCCAATGTTCCACCACACATGAAGCATGGAAAACCCTAGTCAAAACCTATGCCAATCCCTCTAAAGGACACCTAAAGCAAATCAAAGACCGTCTTCGCAACATCACCAAGGGATCTCGATCTATAATCGATTACATGCATGATCTCAAGCTATGTGCTGATCAACTGGCTTCCTTAGGCCGACCTCTTGATCCTGATGATCTCACGGATAGAGTCCTAGAGCAACTTCAAGATCCGGAATATGACAGTGTCGTCACTGCTGTCCAAAGCCTTGATTCGCCCATATCCTTCGACAAACTCCATGAAAAATTGATCACCAAGGAATTGTCCCTTAAACATCGTTCCACCACCACCCCCCACTTCCCGGCTATAGTCGCTTATGCGGCAAAACCTCCCCCCTCCCGCAACTCTCAGCCTAAGCCGAATACCTACACTCCCTCTCCCACTTCCTATAATCCTAATCCTATCCCTAATCCATCAAACCCTAATCGTCCTCGCTCCCAATACAAAGGTAAATGTCAATGGTGATGCCTTGAGGGTCACTTCCTCAACCAATTCACAGCCTTCAAACAACTCTACCCTCAAGTCACCTTCCCTACCCCTACTCAACCCCCTCCCTACCATTTCCCAGTCCTCGTCCACCTCCTTACAGTGGCGCTACTCATCATGCCACCCATGATCTACGCAATCTTTATCTTCATGCCCCTTATGATGGCACGGAAGAGCTCTTAATTGGCGATGGCTCCGGACTCCCGATCTCTAATATTGGTTCTACTTCTATCCTTACTCCTACTCATAAACTGCACCTTAATCATGTTCCCACTATATCTCGCAATATTTTGTCCATCCATAAATTCTGTCTTGATAATAATGCTTCAATCACCTTCTCATCTGATTCTTTTCATGTGAAGGACACGGGCACCACTCTTTTTCAAGGCACTCCTAAATCTGGCGTTTATGAATGGCATCTAATCTCTCCCGCTGTTCATGTCACCACCTCTAACTCCACGCTCAATTGGCATCATCGTCTTAAGCACCCCTCTTCTCAAATTATTAGACATCTTAGCTCTCAATTTAATTTAGCTATTCCTAGTCTTTCTTCTTTCAATTGTAATTCGTGTGATTGCAATAAAAGTCATAAGTTACCGTTCTTTGATAATACTATTACTTCACAAGGTCTTCTTGATGTTCTTTACAGTGATGTTTGGACCTCTCCCCAATTCTCTTTTGATGGTTACAAATACTCCCTCCGTCCCGCTAAGTTCCGCACTAACACTATTTGCGCGGGAATTAAGGAATATGATATTTTAATAAAATGTTGTGAGTGTAAAAGAATGAGTGGAGAGAGAATGAGTGGAGGGGATAATAAATTATAATGGTGTTGTGAGTATTAAAATAATGTAGGAGAGAGAATGAGTGGGGTAGGGTGAATATTTTATTAATATAAAGTTTCCTTTTTGGGAGTGTGCGAAATTAGCGGGACACCCAAAAAGGAAAGTGTGCGGATATTAGCGGGACGGAGGGAGTATTCTATAATTTTTGTTGATCATTTTTCCAAATATACATGGCTTTACCCCCTAAAACACAAAAATGATGCAACCTCAGTTTTCAAAAATTTCAAAAACCTAGTCAAAAAATTCTTTAATCTCCCCATCATCACTATCTTTAGTGACAATGGTGGTGAGTATCTCGGTCTTCATCCACTCCTCACATCATTTGGTATCACTCATCTCACTTCTCCACCTCATACCCCAGAACATAATGGGTATTCTGAACGTCACCATCATGATATAGTTGAAACTGGGCTCACTCTTCTCACTCACTCTCATATGCCTCGCTCGTTTTGGCCTCTCACCTTTGTCACTGCATGCTACCTAATAAATCGCATGTCCACTCCCACCCTTCAACTTAACTCTCCTTACTCCAAAATTTTTGACAAACCTCCGAACTACCTTAAACTTCGTAGCTTTGGTTGTTTATGTTATCCATGGCTCAAACCATACACTTCAAATAAACTAGACCCCAAGTCCTCTCTATGTGTCTTTGTTGGGTATTCTCCTACGCAAAGCGCGTACTACTGCTTAGATCCTTCCAACAACAAAATCTATGTGTCTCGCCATGTTAAATTTGTTGAGCATGAATTTCCCTTCACCAATAATACCTCCCCCACATCGTCCTCCTCCACTGATGACTGGTACAACTTTCGGGTGCCAATCCTGTCTCATATCCCTTCTCCTACAACCCCACCACTGGCCCCTTTACACACCCTTGACCCATCACTACATGCTAGTCCAAACACCTCCCCTTCCCATTCCAGCAGTCCGCCTGCTCCTGGTCCGACAGGTCACCTTCAAGCCCAGTCGAATCCCTTCAAGCTCAGCCGGATCTTCATATGGTTCGCCCGCATCCCCTCTAATCCCCACTCCACCTCTGCTGCCCCTGGTCCACTTACTTGTCTACGCAACAACATTCGAAAACCCATACAAAAACTCAATCTCCAAGCCTCAAAAACCATACATGGGATCTTGTACCCCTCTCCTCTGCTCATAATCCAATTGGCTGCAAATGAATTTTCCGAACAAAGTACAACCCGGATGGTACAATTGATCGCCATAAAGCACGTCTGGTAGCAAACGGTTTTCATCAGCCCGCTGGTATTGATTACTCTAAAACATTTAGTCTGGTTGTGAAACCTGCTACAGTTTGTAGAGTCCTATCTCTTGCTGTTACCAACAGTTGGCCTCTTCGACAGGTCGATATTAATAATGCATTCCTTCAAGGGTCTTTAACTGAGGATGTTTATATGGTTCAGCCTCCCGGATTTGTGGATACTGCTAATCCTACTCATGTCTATAAACTCCGGCAAGCCATTTATGGGTTGAAACAAGCCCCGCGTGCATGGTACAATGAATTGAAGACTTATCTTCTGTCTATTGGGTTCTCGTCGTCGATTTCTCATTAGTCTCTCTTTACTTATCGTCATTCGCAAGGTACTATTTTCCTTTTGGTCTATGTGGATGATATCATAATTACGGGGTCTGCTACTTCTTTAATCGAATCCTTCATTAATGCCCTATCTACTCACTTTTCATTCAAGGATCTAGGAGCTCTTTCCTACTTCCTTAGTGTGGAAGTGATTACTCACCCGGATGGTTTATTCTTAAGCCAACATCATAAGTACATTCAGGATTTACTACAGGGTACCAACATGGCTGATGCTAAACCTGTTCCTACACCTTTGGTTCCGGATCCACTCCTTAGCACTCACACTGGGACTCCACTCCCAAATCCTTCTGAGTACTGTCAAATTGTTGGTACCCTTCTGTATATCTCTCTTACGCGATGCGATGTTTCCTTTGCCGTCAACAAACTTTCTCAGTTTATGCATCAACCAACTGAAGATAGTTGGGCTGCGCTCAAACGTTCGATATTTGGTGGGTTCAAGTACTCAGGGGTTACTTCTTCGCAGATGCTCTCCTTCTGTATTACATGCGTTTACTGATGTTGATTGGGCTGGTGATCGAATGGACTATGTCTCCACAACTGGGTATCTGTCTATCTTGGTTCTAATTTGATTTCTTGGAGTTCTCGTAAGCAAGAGACTATTGCCCAATCATCAATAGAGGCCGAATATCGAGCAGTGGCTGCGACTGCAGCTGAGGTACTATTGGTTAATAATTTGTTGCGCGAACTTTGTGTTCCACTTGTTGATCCTCCGGTTATTTACTGTGACAACCTTGGGGCCACATATGTTTCCGCGAATCCACGGTTTCATCCTCGCATGAAGCATCTTGCTTTGGATTATCATTTTGTTAGCGAACAAGTTCAACAAAAACATCTAAGAGTTACTCACATTTCAGGGGATGATCAGTTAGCGGATGCGATGACAAAATCGCTTCCTAAGTCACGGTTTCAGAATTTACTTTCCAAGATTGGTCTTGTCCTTCGGTCGTCCATCTTGCGGGGGCATAATAGAGTTCCTCAAGATCCGGACTTCTCTGCGTCTTAGTCTTGTTATTTACTTTAAGTAATTATTTCCTATTCAAAGTCTAGATTTAGTTTCCTAAGTTGATTACTATTCCTTGCGTATAAATAGGTTCTCATTCATATGAAAAAGTGAATTCAATTCCATAATATTTCTATACTTCTTTGTTTCTAAAGTTCTTCGTATACTTTTAGTGGGCACTTCTCACGAATTCGTAAGATCTTAGAAGTTGCCTCTGAAAAATCACTCCTCCTTATGGATTAAATATTAAAAACCTCTCAATTTTTAATATTTAAATTCGTTAGAGATGACATAAAAGTCATTAAAAAAATTAAGGTTGTGGACTATGATCATTAAGAAGTTTGGTAATTAAGGAAGCATGGAATAAACAATAGTTTAAGGCTTCTAATTACGTAAGATATGACATTAAACTCCTCAAGAAGTTTGGTATAATGAGATTGGTTTCAAAACTTTAATTAAGAGTGTTCAAACAATTATGGGTAATTGTTAGGATATCAATAGATATTCTAAAAAAAAAAAAATTGTTATTTAATTAATAAAATTAGGACTCATATGATTTGTATATAAATATGAGTCTTTTAGTTTATGTAAACTTTCAGACGAAAATATTACATAATATATTTTTGGGCTCTCCTTATTTTAACATGGAATTATAGCAAGTTTCGATCATGAAACCCTCTATATTTTGATTAAAATAAAAATAAACTATGGTTATTTGTTTTCGTGGTAATCAACTGGTTATGACATGCTATAGAAACTTAAACATATTGAGAATTCTTTAAAAGGATGCTGAAAATATTAATCTGATATTGTATGTATATTTTGTGAGTTTTTGTACATACAATTATTTATATTATTTATGCATGCTTCCGTTAAATAATGACTCTTTATGAATTATTATTTTATGTTTATCTTTGTCATCTAATATGAGATAGTATAATTATTTTGAAACTAAATTCATATTCATGAAGTATTGCTTACAGTATGTAATAATTGAGCTTTAAGTTGGTTAATGTTTATGTAATCCATATAGTTTTAATTAATTAGGGAGTAGCCACATCATCTTTAATTAATTAAAATTGTATATTTTGATTTAAGATTAAAATTTGGAATAAACATTAATTGTAAATAATTATACTTTATGTAATGGATTTTATCCCACATGAATTTCTATTATATTATGTATGATTAATCAGGACAAAATGTCAAATTATATTTTCTAATTTACCCACATGGATTAAAAAAGGGAATATAATTTGATAGTTTTATCTTCAAGTTAAAATGAATCTAATTGAATCAGAACTTTAGCCCACATGCAAATTTTATGTCACTAGATTCATGTTTTGCATGTTTTTGCATTTGTAGAACATGCTATATTTGTTAACCTCAAATTATAAGTATTGACACTTAACTATTGCAGCAATTCAATCTGTTGATTACCCTGATATGAGATGTGAAGTTTTCGATTTTAAAGGGGACAACTACAAAGTGTGAAAATAGAGAGTTCTCATTCATTTGGGATGGTTGGACCTTGACTATGCCATAAGTAAGAACGAACCCCTTCCAATTACTGAGACTAGCATTCCAGATGCTGTTGATCTTTATGAAAAATAGGACCCATCCAACCGTCTCTGTGTGAGTTTCATAAGGATCTTAATCAACCAAGATAACGAACAATTCAAAGGGAACGTTCGACCTTCTTCGAATCCACAAATAGGATTTAACAAGCCAAATTGGCTTCAAGGGAAAACCTTAGTTTGCAAAGCAAAAGTTACTTGAAATTATCAAAGTCGTCCATCAACAATAAGGAAAACAAGTATTTATATGACCTAGGAAAACTGAAAACCTAGCTAAAAACGGAATTAAAGAAATACCCAAAATATCCCTACTTATGGTTCGAAAACTGGAAAGAAATTAGAATTCCTTGCTTGAAAATTCGCCACTAGCGCGATCGCCCTCCTCACCAGCGCGGTCGCGCAAATGCCCAGAAACTTTGGTCTTGATTTTGTTATGCCAGCGCGGTCGCCCCACTGTCCAGAGAAACTGTCTTCACCAAACTTCCATCAAGCGCGGCCGCCCTCAGTCCCTGCGCGCCCGCTCTCATCGCCAGAACCGTGCCCTCTGCTTGATCTAACGAAACCTGTGCTACATCAGTCGAGAATTTCAAAAAGGTTCAGGAATTACTAAATGTTATTGATGATCAGTTTGCCACTTCAGATAAGTCAATGGCAAGCACCCTCATCAAGCAGTTTACATCATTAAGGCTTAATAGCATTCAGGAATTACTAAAGGCTATTGATGATCCAATCGTCTTTGTGTGAGTTTCATAAAGACAAAAATGTCGTTCAATATAAAAACGATGATTAAGTGTCATTCACTCTAAAAACGAAGATTGAAAAAAAAAAGACATGTGCATGCACAAGTTGTGCACGAGATTAAAGAAATAGAAGACCGATGCGGATGTTTCTTCAAATTTTTGTTACTGCAGATATTTTTTTGTTATTATATACTCTGTTCTAAAAGACCCCGCCTAGGCGCTAGGCCCCTCTCCAATGCCTAGTTCTAAGCCCCGCCTAGGTCCCGATTAATCCCGACTAATCCCGATTAGTCCCCGACTAGTCCCCGCCTAGGCGCTAGGCCCGGCTTCGCCGCCTAGCATCCGCCTAGCGCTTTTTAGAACCTTGATTATATATGATGATTATTAT
>JAFEMH010006080.1:90000-136522 GCA_022495995.1 Adenophora triphylla var. japonica
CTGACCGTAACAAAGCGATTTTTGAGACCGTTGGAAGAAGAAAGCTTCTTCAAACGGACGACGGTGATAATCAAGTCGAGGTTAACGACATTGTCGTTGTTAGTCAAGATGGGTCAGGGAATTTCACGACTATTAATGACGCCGTTAGTTTTGCTCCGAATAACTCAAAGATTGCTGATGGATATTTTTTGATTTATGTAACGGCCGGCGTTTATCAAGAATATGTTACCATTGCTAAGAACAAACTGTATTTGATGATGATCGGCGACGGCATTAATCAGACGGTGGTCACCGGCGATCGTAATGTCGTTGATGGGTGGAACACTTTCAATACCGCAACATTTGGTATGCCATTTAACAAAATAATGATTTTATTCACATTTAGATATATTCCCTCCATCCTATTTATCAAAATATTCCAAACTTTTTAGTTGTCATTTTTATTTAACGTTATCAAAGATTTAGAAAAAATTATTATTCAAATAAAATTAGATTAGTTTTTACTGACGCAGTATATTATAACAAATATTACCAATAATAATTTTTAAATATTATTAAAATAAAAATAATCTAAATTATTAGTCAAATTTAATAAATATAGGATTATATTTATGGAATGGACGAATATAATCAAGTAGAGCATATATATATATATATATATATATATATATATATATATATATATATATATATATATATATATATATATATATATATATATATGAGTTGGTATTAAAAAACGCGTTTTTTCTGAACTTAGGAAAAACGTGTTTTACACTGGCATTTAATAACACTAACACTGGCACTTTTTTACACTGATACTTTTTTAAACTAACACTGGCACTTTTATATACTGGCACTTAATATACATGCACTGACACTTTTTTACACTGGCACTTTGTTACACTAACACTGGCACTTTTTACACTGACACTTAATATACATGCACTGACACTTTTTTACACTGACACTTTGTTACACTAACACTGGCACTTTGTTACACTAACACTGACACTTTATACAATGTCACTTAATATACATGCACTGACACTTTTTTACACTGGCACTTTGTTACACTAACACTGGCACTTTTTTTAAACTGACACTTTATTAAACTAACACTGGCACTTGTTTACACTGGCACTTATTTACACTGGTACTTTGTTACACTAACACTGGCATAGCGGGGAAAACAAAACACGTTTGTTTCTAAGCTTAGGAAAAACGCATTTTTTGTGAGATTTTGACTATATATATATATAAACTAGTAAAAGCCCGTGTCCGAGAACACGTTTTTTTTTTTTTTTAATATTTTTTTAAAGGGCAAAATGGGAAAGGGAGAACTTAGTGAGCAAAATGAAAAATTCGGCACTTAATACTGTTCATTGTACTATAGCACCCCGTTCCCATTTATACTATAGATAAGGTAGCCAAACACATCTAATATTGCAAAATTAAATTCAAAGTAATCATTTTTCTCTAAATCAATTAATGAAAATTATTTCTTTTGCCCCAAAATAAATGTCTTACTTTGATTTTTCCTTTTTAATGCAGCTGTTTTTGCACCAGGATTTGTGGCAGTAAACATGACATTTCGCAACACGGCAGGTGCGTCAAAGCACCAAGCCGTGGCACTACGCAACATGGCCGATAAATCGACCTTTTATAGCTGCAGCTTTGAAGGTTACCAAGACACACTCTACACACACTCCCTCCGCCAATTCTACCGTGAATGTGACGTATACGGAACAGTAGATTTCATATTTGGCGACGCTACAGCCCTTTTCCAAAATTGCAACTTGTATCCGCGCAAACCCGATCCGAACCAATTCAATGCAGTGACCGCTCAAGGCAGGAAGGATCCCAACAAGAACTCGGGCACGGTTATTCACAACTGTCGAATCGTGCCAGCCGAAGACCTGGCATCGAACATAGGCACGACTAAGACTTATTTGGGAAGGCCGTGGAAAGAATACTCTAGGACGATTATTATGCAGTCATACATCGACGGGTTCATAGAGCCGTCGGGTTGGAGCGTATGGTCGGGGGATTTTGCGCTAAATACGTCGTATTACGCCGAGTTTAATAATTCGGGGTTCGGATCGGATACGAGTAAGAGGGTTACATGGCCTGGATTTCATGTTATAAGTTCATCAGATGTAACTAATTTTACAGTGTCAAGTTTTATTTCGGGGGGTGATTGGATACCATAAACTGGTGTATCATATACAAGTGGATTGTTGTGAGATGTATTCGGATGGTGGGAGTGATTTTGGCTCTTTTTTTCAAAATGTAATAAAAATGTAAACAATGGAAATCAGCTAAATGTTAATTCCATTCTTATATAATAATAACACATTGATTTAAATGACTTTTGTCATTGTCTCAAAATATATTGTTTGATTTTAATTTTAATTTTTATTTTTATTTTCATCTTTCATATTTATATGTATATTCAAACATATAAAAATATGTCCAATATGTTACAAACCTTGTTGTGTGTTGTAAGTAGAGCTATCAATACGGGCTGGCGGGGTGGGGCGGGCCCAGCCCGTCAAAACCCGCCACTAAGCGGGGCGGGGGCGGGCTAGCCCAAATTCCCGACTGACTGAAAATACGTCAACCCAACCCAACCCACCTTGGGTTGATGGGCCAGGCGGGCCAAGCCAATAAATGAAATTTTATGATGAAGTAGGATAACATTAATTAGCTTAATCAACTTTGTTTATTTTTTAATAATAGTGATAAAAAAAATATGGTTCACTTTTTTGCAGCATGCAATAAAAGGTTGTTATTTCATACAACCGTTGTTTTTAAAAACCACCTGAACCTGAAATCTTTCCACCAATATATAATTATCGTGTTCTTCAACACGTTTGGTAAATTTACAAATAAAAATATGCAGATAAAAAGTGGAATGAATGACATAAAATAACAAGATGTGTCCGTAATACTATATGTTACTTACGGCTAGAGCTGTTAATACGGGCTGGGGGGCGGACCCAACCTGCCACTAAGCAGGGCGGGGCGGGCTGACCCAAATTCCCGACGGACTGAAAATACGTCAACCCAACCCACCCCTATTGCATGGCGGGCGAGTGGCCGCGACGGGCTCAGCCCAAATTGTGACTCCTAGTTGTAAGTGAGTGTGTGGGGGGGGGGTTGAGGGATGGGGCGCCAAAATAAGGGGAGATCAATTCTTCGCGAAAACATGATACACGCTCAAGGCGTTTTCGCAAAATTGCCTAACATTTTGATTTCTCCGGTACACCTCCAACGATTGGTCTTCCAATTGGTTGATACTAGTCGCTCAAGTATCAACCGCCTTAATAGTGGCATTCATTTCCTTCTCGACATCCTTATCTGGCCCGATAACCAATGCATCAATTGAATCATTAATTAGGTCAACAATATGTTGTTGTAACTTTCGAAACATAATGTTACCAAGCCTAACTGGTTGCACAGGACCTTCAAACACTGAAAATTAGGATACTTCGGTTGTCTTCCTTGTAAGGTCACTTACACACATGCACAAACGTCAACTAGGTCGGGGGTGGCTCCGGCGTAAACCCTCCGGCTTGAGAGTAAGCTGACTGGTCACGAAACACGCAAATAACAATGGAGATTTTTTAGAGAGAGAGGGAGCTTAGAGAGTAGAGAGAGAACGTACCAATAACATTTTCCATATGACTTATATACTCCCATGCACCATGTGTCTTGCACATGGTGGGACACTTGTCAACCATCAACCTAAGGTGCCAACCACCCCAGAGTTAGTGAAAAAGCATTCTTCACCTTGTCAAATCACCCCATATTTGACGGTCATAGTGGGTTCAGCTGACAGTCCAACTATCATTCAAAGTTATCATTCATGTAAGCCGCCAGACGGCAATAAAAGGAGAGGCGACAATACTCAGATTGCCGCCAATCCTAACCTTCTTATAGGCGAGATCCTCGCCTTTTGACTATATAATATTAAACTGATAATACCTCAAGGTATGCATCTCGCTTTGCCTTACTCTCACACGCTGGTCAACGTATGTCGCCCTATTACCCGTGTCGCCTCATCACCCCGAGCTTACTTTAATGCACGTACTAAACGTATTTGGCCCATTTCGACATATTGGGCCTAATTTACTGTTGAGACCCAAATTCATTTTTCATAATCACATTAGAACAATCACTCATGATCCGCTCTTAAGATGAATCCACAACCTTATTGTCGTTTTCTAAAAGCGCCGCATTTCCATCTCTCAATGAAAGCAATATAACGCCTCGCCACTTGATTTTTGACGATGTATCAAGTCAGAATGCAAGAACAGGGTTCGAATCCTATATCTCACCGATAGTGAGACTTGGCTTTACCGGTTGGTCACTCCTTTGGATACTGACCACTTGATAATATAGCTACATTTACCGTGACAAATAAATTGGCTACAAACATTTTGGTCGTACTGTGAAATATGAAGTCTATAAAATAAACTGGGTTTTATGATGCTTGTTTTATGATTTTTATGTACTCAAATTAGAGCTGTCAATTCGATGCTTTGACATGTATTGTACCTTCTCACCCTTCCTCTCGCACACATTATTAAGACAGATAGATAGAAAAAAAAAGTAGGCGCAAAGAGAAAGAAAGTGAATCAAGAAAATAACTAAACTTGAAAACGAACAATACTTCCAATTAGAGATGGCCGGTTCATTAAACCGCCGGTTAGCCGGTTAAAAATCGGCGATTATTCCTCTTGAAATGTTCAACCGAAATCGAACCGTCTAACCGACTAAACCGGTTACGGTTTAGGCGGTTCACGATTTTAACGGTTATCCGGTTAACCTCCGGCTTGACGGTTTGGATCTGCTCGACCGAGTCCTTGGTGTTGCTCGGCCGAGCAACCCTTTTAAGGTTTAGGGTTTTGAGGGTTGCTCGGCCGAGTCTTTGGTGTTGTTCGGCCGAGCAACCCTTTTAGGGTTTAGGGGTTGAGGGTTGCTCGGCCGAGCATATCATTTTTCAGTTAATTTTTTAACAGCTTTCGTTAACTTTGTATGTAGTATATTAATTTTATTTTTTTTCAATTTTTTTTTAGACTATTTTGAACTTAAGTTTATTACATACATTTTTTGCAAAAAGGTTTATAAAAAAAGTTATGAATTTTTTAAGAAATAAAAGTTAACGATTTTTTGAAAAAAGTTAACTTTTAATTTTTTTCAATTTTTTTTTGGATAAATAAGACTATTTTAGATTTAAGTTACTACATACATTTTTTGAAAAAAAATTTATAAAAAAAGTTATGAATTTTGAAAGAAAGAAAACTTAACTTTTTTTAAAATAAACAAAAGTATATAAAAGAAAAAAGGGACGGTACCCTTAAATTTTATTAATCAAAATAAAATTACAAAGAGGGGGAAAATCAACCTTACCCTTTTATAAATAAGGAGAGACATTTAGGAGCCTTTACCTCAACCTAACTATTACAATTAATTAAAAATAAACCTAATCTAAAGTCTAAACTAATCTAATTAAAATAAAAATTAATCTAAAACATCATTCATTCATCACTACTTTCCGTGGAGTCCTCGGCATCGTATTGATATCTTGGATCCAATAAATCCTCATCATAATGGACTCTAAATCATCTAATTTAACTCGGGAATCTAATAACTTTGCAACCAAGAAAAGAGACGGAATAGTGTCAAAATATTTAAGCCACTTTTGTCTCATGTTAAAAATGCATTGGTTTAAAATAGGGCAATCTTTTAAATTGTCAAAAAATAGTAACAATTGCAATACAATGCTCTAGCACCAAAACGGATGTTGGATAATAAACTCCCGAAAAAGCCAAAGTAACGGTATTAAAAATCTATATTACAATACAACTCAAGAATTACCGCCATACAAAGAGTGGCTCAGATTCAATTTCACAAAAGACAAAGAACGGCTAGGATTAAATCTGGAAATAAAAAACTTCCCACTTGATGCACCGGATATTAACTCTCCCCTCTCTTCCCCTAACCCAATATACAATATAATATATATATATATATATATATATATATATATATATATATATATATATATATATATATATATATATATATATATATATATATATATATATATATATATATATATATATATATATATATATATATATATATATATATATATATATATTATATTTTTATATATATTTATATTTTCATATATATTATATTATATTTATATTTTCATATATATTATATTATATTATATAGTATATATATATTATATTATATATATTTATTTATATATTTATATATATATATATATATATATATATATATATATATATATATATATATATATATATATTATATGTATTTTATATATTTATATACATATTATGTATATTTATATATATAATTTATATATTATATTATATTATATATATATATTATATATTTATATTTATATTTATATTTATATATATATTATATCACGAGACTTTTAGTCAAATTGCAATAATTATAACTATTAATTTAAATAGATAATAATAATTCTTATAAAAATCTAAAAATCATTATTGAAAATATTATTAATTGTGTTATAATAAAAAAATTAAATTTTTAAAAGAATCACTATTTTTTATTTAAATTATTGATCAAAGTTACATCAATTTGACTAAAATTTTTCATTTATGTGGGACGGTAAATGAGTATAATAATGTAGTAATAGTATACATAACTATTATTTGGAAATTGGCATGTATCAAAATTTTCAATTCAAATCTAAATGGAAAGAAAACAAGCAAGTGATATGGTTGTGTGTACCGTCTGACTTTCTCTCAATTTACAATTTAACTGGCATGGATTTTGGTTACTTTTGTAATATACGTTTTAAAAATAAAAGTGTGTAGATCCGATTGCTCCCTTTATTTCGCATAAACAACTCAATCCAATTTTGACATATTTTTATAAAAAAATATGAATAATTTAATAGGAAAATATAGATATTTCCATGAAATTCTAAAAATTGTTATTGATAGTATTTTTAACGATAAAACAATAACAATTTTTATAATTGCATAAAAATATCTAAATTTCCATAAAATTACAGTTAAAATTTGAATGAGTTGACTATTAAAGTCAAAGTGATCTAATTTTTCGAGACGAATGGAGTATTTTTTTTATAATCTGTTGCAAATAAAAAAAATATGATGTTATATTTCCAAGTCATATATCATGGACGTCTTTTTTTAAGGGACAATTTGATTATTTCACATGATATATTACCCGGAGTTAGTTTCATGACTAACTTTCGTTAGCCAAAATGCATATTTTGACCTTAATTTAACGCAATACTCCCTCTACTTCTATTCCGAATATTCTTACCCACTTTGTCATCTAGAGCGTCTCATTGATAAGCCTCATTTTCTATGAACGAAAGTATATAATATTTATTTATTAATGAGACTCATTTGTAATACTCATAACGACTATCATCTTACTATTTTCTATCTCATTTTCTCTCTCACCTCAGTTCATAACCGCCTATTGACTTTACACAAAGAACGGTTGATATCGATCCATAACCACTACGATCCAAGGGTTGTCATTTGATAATTTATTTTCTTCTTCAATTCTAACTGTAAGATTAATTATCAATGCTTTAATCCAACGACTCTCATTAACTGATTTCTAAAATTATCCCTGAATTTATCAATCACAATCTCTCTCTATTTTTCGTGATATCAGTATACTTCAGTTGTTTCATATTAAATAATTTTTATAAAATTTAATATATTGTTGTATTAATAATAATATTTAAAATTTTATGAATAAATGAATTTTAGTAACTTTTTTGTTAAATTTTAATTAAATTAACTAAAAAAAATAAAGTTAAGAGATTTATAATGGGATGGATAACTAACTAACTAAATGGCAGGACCTAATATCGATAACATGACACATTTATATTTAACTATATATATATATGTGTATAAATTGATCTAATGCATGTTTAATTTTATATAGGTTTTTTCGTGTTTGACAGAAGATTTGCAAGATACTGAAGCTCCAACTGATTCACAAATGACTCCACCACAGTTGACGTATGAAGATATATGAGATGATTGTTTACTTGCATGGTATTGTTATTTTGTAACAGGAGCGAAGTGGAGAAAGTATCGTGGAAAGGGAATGGTGAGGATAGGGGCTTTTGATGTAATTTTGTGATTGCTTATAGTACTATGTTTCTGGCTCAATTATGTTTCAATCATAATTGAGTTATGTTAAAGTTCAAGATTGATATGTATATGGAATTGGAGAGTGATGTGGGAACGGTTTATGGAGAAATCCATTTTTGCAACTTAAAAAACGGTGAACCAATTTTCATCCCTTATGATAAACACCATAAATTTGAACATTTGTTGTTATTTGTGCACTTTTAGATTCTTTCACATTTTTAGTTTGATACTTCAATCTAACATTTGAATTTTCATTTACTTTCAAGTTGATGCAAGAGTTAAGAATTAACTTAGGCAATATATGTTTGTAGTTTGTGATTGTTTGCTACTATATTTGTTATTATTTGTGCACATTTAGATTCTTTCACATTTTCAGTTTGATACTTCAATCTAACATTTGAATTTTCATATACTTTCAATTTGATGCAAGAGTTAAGAATAAACTTAGGCAATATCAATTTATAGTTTGTGATTGTTTGCTATTCTATTTTCATGAATTTTGAGATATTAGGAATTTTGAAACATTGGGTACTTATAATGGTGTTTTATCTTTTAATTTTTTTCACTTGATTACCCACGCATACTGTCCCCGTGTCATTGGCACGGGTCAGAGAGTACTAGTCTATATTACAATAGAGGTCAAATCTAACCGTCACACAAAGAGTGGCTCAGATTTGATCTCGCAAAAGATAAAGAGCGGCCTAGATTTAAAGTTGGAAAAAATAAAAAAAAACTCTCCTACACCTAAGCATTAACTGATGTAAATAATTAATAATTTTTATTAACAAAATTGAATTTTACTATGTTGACAGTGTAAAAATAATTATTAATTTTAAGTATTAAGTTATATGGTGAATTTACTAACAAATATTTTTTTATTAGAGTAGATTAAATATATTAAAACTTATTCTGAAAAATTTATAATATAAATATGACGTCAATATGTTCTGGTTTCTTCCTTCTTATAGAAAATATAATGAAGGGAGGCAGTGGATCACAAATAATTGTATTATTTTTTTTTATGAAAAATGAAAACCTAAAAAAAATTCAAATACAATAATTTAGTTTTATTAAAAAAGAAAATGAAAATTTTTCTTTACTCTAGAAAAATAATTCATTATTATATTAGATTATTATTTTGTAGTGACTATAATATCTCCCTAAGATATATCATAAACTCCATAAAAAGGATAATTTTGTCAATTTATTGAAAAATATTGGATAACTAAAAATGTAAAGGCTATTAATTTGAAATCGTGGTTTTAATAGTACTTGCACATGCATCATTGTTTTAACCGTTTCACAAGTTTTCGATGACATTTTCATATATCGTTTTCATCAAACGTTCTTTAGAAAAAAACATTTTTCATGGCCAAATTATTTCGTTGTTATTTACTGCAAATTAATTACTTAGGTAAAACAGTAAAAGATAGAGGTCATTTAGGAACAATTCATTACCCTATAGTTGATTCGTTGAAATGAAATTATGTGTTTATCTAGAGGCTCATTTGTTTTGCTCAAGATTCTTTATTCTTTGCCATTTTTATGATCTTTGACAGATATACAAGTAGCTTAAGAAAATGCTTCATACATGAGTAGAGAAACTATTTCTGTTGATAGGTAAATGACATTGTATGCTGACTAAAAATTTCTCCATCATCTTATTACAGACTATATTCTTTTTTGAGTTGTCCACTTCTGAAACTCGAAATTTGAGAGCGTATGTATATGGGTTTTTTTCCTGATCTGATATTATGGTTCTAAGCTCGGGGAAGACTCGACTTAGTAACTTCCTATTTTGGCACATAACCAATTCTCTCTTGGACTCTCCTAAAGCGTTTTGGCCATAGATTGGTCGGAGGTACATTGTGTGCGTAGGGGGGGGATTTTGACTATGGATTTACTTATTTTGTGTGTGTGTGTGCTTATGTACCCGTTAGAGAAAGAGCTGGTGGGTGGGTGGGGTGTGAGGGGTCCATATAATATATTTTTATTATGTAGAAGATGTTTCATAAAGGGTGACTCATATAGAGTGCTTAAAGTTTTCTATTTTTTATCGATCACCCAAATCTCAAATGTTTCAGATTTGTTTTTGCCTCCTTTTTATTTTTCTTTTTCTTTGTTTATGTGTGTGGTGGTGGGGGTGGCGGTTGATGGGGTGGGGTGAGGGTGGATGTGGATATGGATAGTACAGAATGAAGATGCTTTATTTGTATAATATTTTAATATTTTTTTCATATGATGTACTTAATGTTTTCTATCATAAAATGTTAAAGCTATACCATTGAAAACTTTTCAATGCCACAAATAGGTTGATCCTCAGTTTTCGCTTTTCTTTTAATCACTTTTTCGACATAATTTGTCTCTTTGTTTCCAGGTTAGTTTGATGGTTTTACATAGAAGGTGGTGGGTACTCGATAGTGAATAATAGAGTAGGTTGAAGGTGATGAGAAAAATAATAAAGATAGATTGGGGGTACTGACCCGTGCGATCCGCACGGGGGTCTGTACTAGTCTTTAACAATTCACATAAATTAATGCATGCATTCCAATGATGAGTAAATAGAGGTTCATGATAGCCAATTGACATAAAAAATTGCGTTAGGAGATCTTTATAAGCAAAACTATCGCTTAACATTTTATAGGTGGAATTCCACCTAGTTGAAGCATCGTAAGTAAAATATTTGTCCGGCACACTTTTACTTCTTAAAAACCCACAACGGACTTGCCTAAATTGCTTCTTCTTTGATTTTCAACCATTTGTGTAAGAGAAAATGAAGTTTGAAAACAAAACGGAGCTTAAAATGGATAAAAATGGAGAAAAGCACTAATTTCGTTAGAAAACTAACTGAAAATGGGACAATATTTAACTGAAAATTGGATGAAGGTGAGAGTATATGCGAATATTTGAGAGTAGAAGAGAAAGAGTAGAGAGAAATAATGTGGAAATAAAATGGGAGGAGGGAGGTGATATTTATAGTTAGTAAATTAGGCAAAAAAAACATTTTTTTTTTAATTTTTGACTGCCCAAGTTAAAAATTAACGGCTAGTTTTTAGAAATAACGGCTAGTTTTTGAAAAAGTAGCCGTTGGAACATGTTCTGGCGTTATGCTCGGTCGAGCAACTCATATGACTCGGCCGAGCATGACCGTTATTGAAAATTAACACACTGGAAGGTTCTGCTCGGCCGAGCAACTCATATGACTCGGCCGAGCAAGTCAAAAACCGGCGGTTGACCGGTTTTTCAAAATTTCCAACCTTAACCGAACCGGCCAATTACCAGTTTCGGTTAACCGGTTCCGGTTAACCGTCGTTGACCGGTTTGACCCGGTTTTGACCGGGTTTCAACCGCCCGGTTGACCAGTTCGGTTTATAAAATGGACACGTCTGCTTCCAATACAGATCCGGGGCCTGTGCAGTTAGACGGCCTAAGAGGGTAGAATTGTCTTTTTACCTCACCCTCACACTAAAAGGGGCCATGCATTTGGTAGAGATGAATATGAGTTATTGGGGAGTCGGACTGCTGTGTAGTCCGACAACATAAAACAAAAACCCGTTCCAACAGGGCCTTAGTTTTTCCATGTATATTCCTGACACTGACAAGCTTAGCTAACTAATGTTGGTTATGTTTTATAGGAACTGGGAGCTGACAGCGGCATGGACATGATAAAAGATAGAGGTGCCTGTGAAGTTTATTGTCGGAGATTTGGATTTAACTTACAATTTTCCGGGGATAAAGGATTACATAAACAGTGGCGGGTTCAAGAAATTTGTGCCGCAGCTGGAAGAAGTGGTGGTGATGGAAGGCGTTGGTCACTTCATCAATCAAGAAAACCCGATGAGGTCAACAATCACATTTACGACTTCATTCAAAAGTATTGATCTGTAAATCTTAAATCGCTTTCCCATCCTTGTTTAGATTTCCTTCCGTTCCACAATTTCTATGAACTTTATCGCTTTTCGTGATGTTCAACGAAGTGTTTTACACACACACAGACACAGTAACATTGCATAACCATATGCCTCCCAATAGATTGACTAGGGATAATTTCATTGTTTCAAACACTAATCATTATTACCCGAAATATAGGAAGAACCTTACCAGAAACTGTGGGATTACTTCAAAATATATATCAAAACCTTTTGATGAAGTCGTAAATGTGTGCATTGATTTCCTCTGGCTTCTCTTCGTGGAGAAAATGAGCCACTCCTTCCATTATAACGAGTTCCTGTAGGAATGGCACGTCTCTTTTGAATCCCCCTTTGTGCACATAGTCCTTCACACCCGGTGTGTTATAAGTTAAGTCAAGGTCACCCACAATAAACTTAGTAGGCACCTTTATTTGTACGCCCATCCATGGAGCTGTGAGCTCCCAGTTTCTGCAACAACGGAGATATTATCAAACTGAGAAAGCTACTTCCAGAGCCAAAATAAGTGTCTTGAGAAAAAGATACTTACATGTCGAGAGCTCGGTAGTAATTCAATCCCCCAGTAAAGCCTTTTTCGTTGAACTTTTTTGCATAATAGTTAACGTCTTCTTCGGTTAACCAAGAAGGCAGGGTAATTGGAGTATCGGGGTTTCCCACAAAACCAACATCTTTAGGCATACGAAGTAGACCGGGGTTACGAGATGTGAGGAATTTCTTGATCAGCAATGCAGTATCAATGCGAGCAAATTCCTCTTCTACTTCTCCTGGTGCCTACATAGAACATTTAAAATTTCTACTTGAGATGAATTCCCAAAAGTGAATGACCAATTTTTTCTTAAATTTGCTATTGATCAAGAACAAATTTGAAAAAAAAAAAATTGGTCATTCATTTGGGGATGGAGGGAGTAATTCAAATAGTTGTAAGTTATTGATGTTAGAACATGGATTAATTAATATGTGTTATTTAGTTCCATTTGTTATAATCATTTAATAATGTTAAAGTATAGACAAAATGTGTAGAATTCCATTAGGTGTAAGTACCATTAAATGATGGGCATAATGGTAACTTCACACCATCATCTTTATGAAAGGGTGTAGTCCCTAAATGAAGTGCCCCTTCTCTATCTATATAAAGGCTATCCATCAGCCATTTAGAGACATTTAACATCATTTTACAATTCAGTCAAAACATTCTTCATTCATCTAAGAAGAACAAGTGTGGGCACTATCATTTAGAAGTACTCTCCCTACTGTCTTCTTTCATTCAAGAACAAGATCAAGAACACAATCATGGAATCACAAGGTACACGCTTCCGTATTATTATTCTTCTTCTTCTTCTCCTTCTCTTCTTAATCTAGTTGTGAGTCGGTTCATGGTTAATGGATCGTTAATGTTCCATCAATTGACTGATCTAAAAACTTAACAGAAAATGCAACCAATGTATATCATGCTCTAACATCAACAATAGCACCAAAGAACAACAACACTGTAACGACTCGAGCCCGAAGCCACCAGCTAATCAGGCACCACACACTGGCCCACTAAACAACTCCTCGATTGGGTAAACCACATCCCATCACATGCCTCCAAAAGTCCAATGGATGATTTGATGCTTAGTAGTAGTGTATGAGTCTTCTATATATCACACTAAACTCCCATATATTTTCGATGTGGGATGGGATATCACAAACACAGCCTTACTCTACCGTCTACTAGAATAATTTGAGGTCGACTAACATAAAAGTCTATTATTCAAATAGCTCCAAATAAATCGATTTAAGTTCATTTGACAAAAATTCAGTTCAAAGCTCTAGAATTCAAATAGCAAGAATATAAATTAGGATAAGAACAAGTTGAATTTACAGTACCTGAAATCTACACATGTAATAGTCATCACCAAAAAGAGCCCGCATAGTCTCTACCGGCTTCCTCCTCGGATTCCGAGGCCGGTAAGTCACACTCGTATTAACCAAAGCCCTTATCCGATCAGGCCTTAACAAACAGAAATACCACGCCATGGAGGCGCCCCAATCGTGGCCGACTAGAAACACCTGGTCCAATTTCAGCGCGTCGAGTAGGGCAACCAAGTCGCCGACTATATGAAAGACGGTATAGCTGGAAGGAGAAGGTGGAGCGTCGGTGTCGCCGAAGCCGCGAAGGTCAGGGGCGATGGCGCGGTAACCGAGGGAGGAGAGAGCGAGCATCTGGTGGCGCCAGGAATACCAGAGCTCAGGGAAACCATGGAGGAAGAGAATCGCCGGACCTTCGCCGATTTCGGCTACGTGCATATTGATTCCGTTGACGAAGATATTAATGTGCTTTATCTTCTCCATTTTCCGTGATCAGTGTGTTTTTGTGTGTTGACTATTTGTGTATCTATAATTATTTTGGTGGTTTAAATAGCACAATATCTAGAGTCAATTTAAATCTCGATCGTTCATATTTAGGGTTATTTAAAAATATACTAATTCACTCCTATTCGAAAATGCACAAAATTGACATGGCACAAAAATTAAAAAAAAATGTATAATAAATTAAATATTGTGAATATAAAAAGTGATATAGTATAGAGAAAATAGAAAGTGGTGTAAATAATAGATAGTGAATATTTATTGTGATTATAATAAGTGAGTCTCATTAATAAATTATTACTCCCTTCTTCTCACTTCAAGAGTCCTACTTTTTCTTTTGGTTCGTTTCAGACTAAGAGTCTCATTCCATAAATGGCAAATTTAAAACAGTGTTTCGGATATTTATACTCTTATAATGTAAATATATTTACAAAAAAACAATTCATTATGCCCTTATAATGTTAACATATTTATAAAAAAAAAATCAATCAAAAAGAGATTTTATCATACTCCCTCCGTCCCGCTAATATTAGCACAAACACTGTTTGCGCGGGAATTAAGGAATATGATATTTTAATAAAATGTTGTGAGTGTAAAAGAATGAGTGGAGAGAGAATGAGTGGAGGGTGTAATAAATTATAATGGTGTTGTGAGTATTAAAATAATGTAGGAGAGAGAATGAGTGGGGTTGGGTGAATATTTTATTAATATAAAGTTTCCTTTTTGGGAGTGTGCGGATATTAGCGGGACGCCCAAAAAGGAAAGTGTGATAATATTAGCGGGACGGAGGGAGTATATATTTTAATTTTTACATTCTCTCTCCTCTAATCTTCTATCCACTTGCAATTTGTTATTCATTTTTTAAAAAAATTCTTAAGAAACGTGAAATATTACTCTAGAACCCTTGAAGTGGGACAGAGAGAGTAAAAAGTTTCCTTTTTTATATGGTATGTTTTTAAATGGACACCCAACAGAATTACAAGTTCTTTTTTAGATTCCATAAGGAAAGCAATGGAATCATCATATTGTTGTTATTGCATACCTTAACTACTCGACTTTAGGCCAATTTAAAATAAAATAATAAAAAATTGGCATTGTGAGCTAGTCCATTGAGGAAATGCATTAATACTTGTTTATTTACGGACACACTTATTCACATCATCTATTCACTTATTATTATTTTATGACCGACTTTCTCTCTCCTACCTCAAGTTTTATACTCACAATACTTATTTCACTATACATTTTTCTTAATTTTATGCAAAACCTATTTTGTACATTTTATAATGAGACGGATGGAGTATCCTAAAAATGTCAAAAAGAAAGATTATGAGATAATGACATCCATCTAAGTAACAATTAGTAACAATTAACAGTTATGATGATTTTTATCTTTTACGTCGAGACATTGGCAGGACCACCGCTAGAAAATCCGACGCAAAAGAGACTTCAAAAGAGTCGAACAAACAAACAGAAAATCCAGATCCCAAAAGTCCATCTGCTTGACGCCCATTTAAAATATGGAAGGTCTATATTTCATCATTCAAACAATATAGTACACTTTTAATAATGGAAAAAAAAAAAAGGGTATTCAAAATCCCGAAAACCAAAAGGCAAGCTCATTCAAATAATTGTGGATACGCTTAAACTTAGCCCCCTCTAAGAGTATTTTACTGATAGGTTCTATAGGACTTGGACGATCCTTTGCTAAACTACCTCGTGAAAGACTCCTATCTTCCGTTGATTACGATATTGCTACACAAGTTCACAAAAATAGGGCAAACTTCTACAACAAAATAACTAAATCACCAAACTTTCTAAATGATCACCATATAGATTGATATAGAGAGGTAGCAATGAATCGATACTAGAAGCTTAATTTCTAAAGCCTCTGCTGTTTCTTCTTCCTCTAGCCTTCTCGAATTTCCTACCCTTGGATCGCACATAGGGCTTGGTGTGGCTGTGTGGCACACCGGGAGCCTTCCCAAAGTGCCTCACTGCTTCACGAGAATTCTTTGGACCCCTGAGGAGGACCTGCAAACGGGTAGCAACGAAGATTATCATAAAAAGCCCATTATAAAACTGAGTAACATTAACGATCTGTTTGGTAACCCAATTAAGCTCTTAATTTGGACTACTTTAAGAGATTAAAAGGTTAAGCTTGCTTGGTAAGTAAATTTGAATCACTTGAGTAATTAAAATTATCTTAAAAAAAAGACGATTAATCAAGTTATTGGTCATAAAATACAAAAAGGGTGTACGTTAAAAAAAAAAAAAAAAGTGAATTTAATTAATTGTAGTTCGGTGTTAACAGATTTTAGCACTTCAAATGGGAATAATGGCTTTCCTTTTTCACTTGGCATACTCCTCCGTTCTATTAAAAGGATAGTTTTATTTAATTTTTTACAGTCAATTTGATTAAACTTTGATAACTGATTTATATTAATTTACTTTTAAAAAAAGTATACAAATTATTATTAATGATACATTTATGGTGTATCGATATTATCTTTAAAAAAAATCATGGGATATTTTTTAAAAAAAAAATCTTTTATCAAATGCAAGCAAATCAACAACTGAAACTAATGTGTGCCTAACTAAGTGAAGGATAATTTTGGTATCATAAGATGTTACATTTTTTCGTTAAATTATCAAAGGACAACTTTGTCTATTTAATCAAAAATAGCCCCACCCTTTTCTTAATATATATTATTGATGATATTTTTAATTTGGTATCATAATTAAATTTTCGTCATTTTTTTAATCAAATTTCAGTCAAGTTGACCTAAATAGTCAAGATAAATTTTATTATATAACAAAGGAAATACCAATAAATAATATTTAAGTATATTGTAAAAATATAATCTATTTATATTTATGTCAATAATAACTTTATTTTTACTATACTACTATTATAATTATTTAAATAATTATTGAGTGTTGAGTTGAAGTTTTGATTAAATTCAGATGTAAGTAGTTTGTCATTATCAAACAAACTCAAGTCTTAAAATACAACTTAATAATTTCATCTCTACATTTTCAGAGCTTAATTTTCGATTTTATCAAATATGCCCTAACTTTATTACTATGATTGTCATCAAACCATGGAAATTTTCAAAAATAAACAGTTATGGAACATGAAACATGATGTAGAATTTGTTTGTTCATTACCTTTATTACTGACTCCTTCCCAAAATGAATCTCAAAGAAAAATAAATCAAATGTGCTCTTGATTAACAGCAAGTTTTAAAATTTTGTACATTCATTTTGGGACGGAGGGAGTACTATTTTAACTCAAGATATATCCTACTAACATGTGGGCCCGAGCAGAATGGTTAATTACTTTGACTCTCATCCAGCATGAATAAAGATATACTCCCTCCGTCCCAATCTCAAATCGGACTTTTTGTCATTTTCGTCCATCTCACCTCAAACCGGACTACTCAAAATGGCAAAGGTTTTATACTTGCTTATTCAATGGGACCCACTTGTCATACTCCCAACAACAATTCATTTACTATTCCTCTCACTCATTCTCTCTCATGTTTTACTTTATATACTCACAACACCTCCTTCCACTCATTCTCTCTCCTAATTTTTCTTAAATGTTGTGCCCAAAAAGTTGGTGCGGTTTGAGGTGGGACGGAGGAAGTATCAGTTAGTCAGCTTCCCCAATGGCTGCAAGTTGATTCACAGGCACTCAGGCAGTTTAAAAGGTTGGGCCACTCAGGAAACCCCAGACCTATATTTACTCCTAACTCTCAATGGATTTAGAGTCCTGCATTGCCTATCTAGGTTTCTACCAGAGGCTCTCCTCTTATCTACAGTCCTAACCTTTAAAATTGAACTGGGGAGGCTGAAGGTGCTGAAACAAACAAAAGGGCAATTCTGCTTATCTCAGATCCTCACGACTAATCCCTCTCTATAAAGCAGACGACAAAAAATGGCTGTTAACTAGAGAAACAGGCCAACACCGTTATAGGTGTGATGTGACCAGTTCACTCTATATCAAAAATTCCACAGTAAAATTAAGTCAAAATGTCGAATATGCCATTCTTCCAGCAGCTTAAAGCATTAAGCATAAGGACATCATTTTCTTTTAGAAAACCCCTCTACTCTTCAATTAAATTACATATCGGTACAACCAGGACGTCAAGAAAGAAGGATCTTTAAAGATTTTTGTAATGTGTGACCCTATCTGGTATGGGTATCTTAGAGGAAACAAAAGACACCTAAGATGAAGATAGAGCCTTCAAACATGTTTCAATTAATTGTTACCATAATATAGAAAAACTCTCACATAATATGGTTTAATTTTGGTGATTAGTTTTTTTTGCAATGACTCATTAGATGATGAACATTAAGGCAATTACTTTAAATAATTCCAAGCAACAGAAACTATATGGAGCACCCTAAACATATACTCCCTTTGTCCCGGAATAAATATCGCACACTTTTTGGTTTGTCCCATAATAAAAGTCGTGTTTCCAAATAAGGAAAGTGACTTAGTGCAATTTTAACATTGTACAAGTAACGTACAAACTAGTAAAGCACCTTCCTTAAAAAAAAACATTGACAAGTCAAATGAGACATTTATTCTAGGACGGAGGAAGTAATTTTACTTTTTTATGAGCCATGATAAGAAGAGGCAACTAAACTGGAAACAGGAGGCACAAAATGTTATTCTCCCCATCATTAATGCAAAAAAATCATTAGGTGAGGAAAGAAAAAAACAAACAATCGTTTGCAAATAGTTTTGACTACAATAAAGATTGCCAACAAAGAAAATCTAATAGCAATGCATTCAGATTGAATAGAACAGATTCCCACAATTTAAAGACAAGATTCCATGAAACTAAACAGTAGAAAAGCAAATTCAAGAATCCATACCGTGTTTTGTCCAAGAGGAGCACGGAGAGCTAGCTGGTCGAATGTCAAACATTCTCCCCCAGCCTTCTCAATCCTAGCTCTTGCAGTCTCGGTAAACCTCAGGGCAGTAACCTTCATGGCAGGGATTTCTTGAACCCTAACATCATCGGTAATTGTCCCAACAACCACAGCAATCTTATCATCCTAATATAACATAAAAGTTTAACAGCAAGTTACCAACAGTGTTACAACAAAAGAGAAACAAATTTACAATACATATATTCACAATCAATTAAGCTGCATAAACAAGTGAAACCAAATTTAAGTAAATTAACTAGTTCCTAAACAAATCAATGAAAGATAATCAATAGAAATCTTAAGTAAATTAACTAGTTCCTAAACAAATCAATGAAAGATAATCAATAGAAATCCTACGCAACTTTTCGGTTATAATCATCATCAGTACATTCCTTGGCATTATGCAGTTATCAACTTTAAGGTTATAATCAATGAAAGATAATCAATATAATAGAATTCAATTCAATTCAATGGATACCTTGCCGGACATGAAACGAATCAAACGGGAGAGAGAAATCGGAGTCTTGTTGACTTTGCTCATGAAGAGACGCTTCAATATAACTGCATTGAATTTGCTTCCAGTCCTCCTCACGAGAAACCTATAAAGCTGATCCAAAAAAAAAAAAATTCAAATATCTGGGAAAAATGACTTGTGGTCCTACCCAGCTAGAACCAACTAGTCGGCATCCAATGTGGTGTTCAGATACTGGTGGTTGGGAGCAAAAAGAAAGAAATGCATAGATGAAGGTACCTTGACGATGAGCTTGAGGTAGATATCATCGGACTTGGGAGAAGTCCGTTTGGTCTTCTTGCTCTTTCCTCCGGCAACGAGATCGATACCCTAATTACACCATTAAAACATGGAAATCATTTAGAATCATCGGGAAATATATAAAGCAAATGTAAATTGAAAAAAAAATCTCCTGAGGCTACAATGACGATTGTACCATGGCTGATGCTGCTGTTGCTGTTGATGTCGCCGCCGCCGCTCCGCTGCCCTGCGCCGCTCCTACTGGTGAACCCAAAATGAGGGTAACAAAACAAGAAGGGGCAAGGGTTTTTCAAAGAGAGTTGTTATATAAACCCGTAAAATTGTTGAGTAAACCCGTATCATTTAAATCACCCCAAAAAATTAAAACAAACCCCCCACTTTTCCCTTTATTCCCCACCCACACCCACACCCACACCCACACCCACACCCACACCCACCCAATTAACTCTCATTTACTCCCTCCCTCTCACCCATCCTCACCCACAACCAAACCTAGAGAGAGAAAAGAGACGTGAAACGCAAAACGCAGAGAGAGAAGAAAGGAGAACGCTGAGAAGAGAGAAGAGAGAGAGAGAAGAAAGAAGAAGAAGAATCAAAACCTCAGGTAGAAGAAGAAGAAGAACAAGCAAATTCAACCCCAATTCAAGATTCAAGATGTCAAACCTAGGGAAATCGTAATTATTCTTTCTTCAATCTAAATTACTTAATTTTTGCTTCATTTTGAGAGAATCTCATTGTGATTTTTTGAAAAATTTCTAACCTCGGGTTTTCAAGGGTTCAACCACCACCGGCCGATTTATTACACAAATTCGGGCCACACCCTACCGAAAACTTCAAAATTTTGGCCACCCCCGACCGAACCCGGCTTTCACCCTTTTTCGCCATCCCTAGCCGAATCGCTTTCAATTTTTCGGCCACCCCCGCCGAACCGCTCAATTTTTCGACCACTACCGGGCAGTTTTCCATCGATTACATTGTATCAATTCCATGTTTTTTAATCCATCTATTCATCAAAATTTGGACATTTCACTCCTTTTATTAAGAACTAGGTTCAATGTCAATGCATGTTAGATTTATCAGGCCTTTTGTTGAATTTTGATGATGCATTTGTGTATATATGAGCGCCTACATGATTGACCGTAGGAGGGATTGATTTGGGTAGCCAAACGCAAGTTTGTGCATGATTCTCTACTATGCACGCCAAGTTGTTCGATGAAATGCTCCAATGAAAATTTCTTTTTTTTTCTTGGAATTTTTGCCATGGGCGATCTTTGACAATCTTTCTTTCTTATATATGCATTGTTCTTTCTTTCTTATATATGCATTGTTTTTTATATGTTATAAAATGTATTACGAGTTTGATTTTTTGATGTTTTCATTGCAGTTAAGAAAATTTTTACAAGGAGAAGGCCGCAAACTGCTTCCTTAAGGAGTGAAAAAGTAGCCGCACGTACTCAAGGGCAAACTTCACGTAACCAAGAGCCAAGCTTGAGGATTTAACCGTTGATCCTCGCTTGTCGGTCTACAATGAGCCTATGGAAACCTCACCCGAGCCTCTGATAGACTTAATTCCGGCTCAAATGATAGTGACCCTAAGATGAACGGGAATACGAGCCTAAGATGAGCCTAAGATGAGCCTAAGGCGAGGAAGACGAGGATGATGATGATGACGAGGATGATGAGAGGGAGGCGGGAGGTAACGTCTTATTCTACTGGGCCTAGGTACAAAACATTACTCCTTTCCTATGAAACCCGATGTCGGGAAATGTGCTTATCAATCTTCCTCCACGTGGCAGATTGATCACCCGGCTCCTCGACTCGAAAAACGTAACCCACGACTAGCCGGATGTGTCTCCTGCGAAGACGCTCGGGCGCGAGAGTAAGATTACCGTTGTTTATAGCTCAAAATGTATAGAATAATGAATTCTCGATAGCAAAATGGCAATACCTTTGCACCGTTGGTAGTGATGAAGTATTTATAGGTAAGAGTAATGTATTTTTGGTGAGGAGACATGTCCTCCGAGATTATAGCAATGTTATTCGCCCATGTGAACGTGCTCAGAATCGTCCCCGATTTGTAGGAGGTTGTTATGGAAAGGTTGACCCACATGCGTCCTCAAATGTCGTCGACGCTTGGTGATCGTGTCGAGGTCGCCACTTGTGGAATGGTCGACCCGACCGGCGGGTAGAGCATGGTTCGTACCCGAATTATGATATGGATCATGAAGTCGGACTAAATTAGGTCGGGACCTAGTGAGGTCGGACCACGGGCTTAGTCGACCGATACAAGAGACGGGCCTCGGGCCTTGTTCTCGATTGGGCCACCTCATTGAGAATGTGATGGTCAAGGCCGCTTGTGATTGGGCTTTATTCCTTTGGTCCAACTTGACACTTTTGATATGTTCATGCCCCCAACTTTCGAGCCGACTTTGTCGACTAGGAAGTTAAGGAAATTTTTGATGGCAATTGTTCTTACTCGAAGGTCTCTACTGCTTCGAGGTTTAGTCGACCCAAGATGACGTGGCACGATCCCGGACGCCGGCGATGGACGGTCAAAGATGAAGGAGCACCGTTTTTGCCATAATGATTACAATTTTGACGTTTGAGAGTCCGCCTAGGAAATCAAGCTTTCCGTAATTAATTAGGAAAATTAATTTTGAATTTCCCTTTGCCCTTTCCAATTCAGGAAGATATAAATTCAAGAATCCTTCCCCATTTACAACTTTCGCCTTCCCTGAACTCTGTGCGTGATTCCGGCGGTGATAAAGGAAGTTGACTCCCCGCTATAACTTGGTGTTTAGCCCTCCATAGTTCCGTTTCTTCACCGCTAAAGGTATTCCCCTTATTCTTTAAAATTAGGGCTTTAATTTCGCACTTTCTTTGATTCCGCCATGGCTAGAACCTTTAGTACAGAGCCCGGAGCTTGGTAATGGGTACCGTAAAGTCAATCGTAGTGGTTTATAAACATTTAAACGGAGAGTGGAGGGAGATGACCACGGAGGAATGTACTTCAATTTTAACCCGATGGGGTTTGCAATTTACTGAATTAGCTTTGCCTGTAGGAGAGAACTTAGGTACTTTAGGAACGAATGATCCAAGAATTGAGTCCTTCCATCTTTTTCACGAACTCCTCGACCATATTGCCATTTTTTACCTTCAGGGCCCCAATAAACCTTCCTTCCTTAGGAACAGAATTGGATTTCCTGGGAAATCTAGGTCGCCTCAAGCATATCTACTAGACTCCCGAGACTTCATATAGAACCGATTCCCCCTGTTTTCCCTTCTTCTTGTACGTATATGTCAACGTCAGGAGAAGCTGGTGTCTCCACTTCCTCAAGTCCACGCATTGTGAATGCTTTTGAGACTACAAAGTGGTACCCAGGAATGAGAGAGGATATGTGCCACAAGGGCCACTTAGGGGAAGCGTAATCTTCCCTCCGCATCGTCTACCATCCATGACTTCGTGAGGTGGATAGAAAAGAATTCGAGGTTACCCTTTATACCAAGGCCGACTTCTTCAAGAAGTTTGGAAAGAATTACAAGATCGATACCACCAGGGTGGCCTTCTACTATGGCCGCTCATTGCACGGCCTTAGATCGCCGTTAGATCCCTTCATCAATGAGTTCTTAGAGTGTGCCAATGCCCTACCTCTCCAATTGGGTGCCAACACATGCAGGTTTTGGTTTGTTTCATCATGGTGTGTCGCTTCTAGGTGGTATGAGCCCCGTATGAGGGTTTTTAGAGAGTTCTTTGTCAGAAGTTTGATAAGAATGGGGGCATAAGTACTCCCTCCAAGGCAAATTCACCCAAATTATTCATAAATTTGCCTAGCAAAGTTGGTGGCCGGAATTCCTACGTAGCAAGAGTGGAGAGTAGACTAGGATGGGAGTTCCTCTACCAAGTGAGGAGACCCAGTGGTGAGGGATGAAGATCAATGGGAACCTCATTGGCATGGAGACCTCGCGTAGGAAACCGGTGGAGTTGGTTGCCGAGAGGCCCATCGCTGAAGGTATCGGGAACTACCAAGAACAATTATATCCAAGCCGGATTGATGCTAGGAGATGATGACGTAGTGCCACTAGTTCCCATAGTAAGGTGTATGAGGTATCCAGATTGGGTGACCCATGCCCATGCCAGTTTGAGAAAATGTGCTCCCTCCGTCGAAAACCGAGAACTATTGCAAGGATAATGGAGAGCATTATGGTGGTAAGTGGTTTACTCGTCTCCTCTTCCTCTATACGTGAAAATTCCTTATGAGCGAGCTCCTCCTCGTATCTCGTTTTTTTTGGTCATTTAGTCGTCATTTCATAGTCCCAGTAGTACTTGCATCTTCTATACATGCCGCTTATAGGCTTTGTTAGTTCGCTATTGATTTCGCTCGTATGTAGAACTCGATGCTCGTACATAGAACTTATATTTTTATGGCGAGCTAACACTTTATCCCTTTTGTCTTATGCAGCTTAACTCCCGCTCAAGAAGCTAATATGGGAGAACTGTTGACATCAGAAGGCCAAGAAGAGCTCGGGAGAGCAAATGCTAAGGAGAACCGCGAAATGTAAGGTATCAAGAGGAATGATCACCGAAATTAGTTGATGAGGATGCCACGAAATACATTCCTGTTGAGGAGAACATGGAAGTGCAAGATGATGCCGCGGAGGTTGAGAATGCCGGGGGTGATGAGGCCCAAGGTCTCCGAGGAGGCCAATGTTGCTTCTGGTGCAAGGAGGAGGAGGCCGAGCCGAATGCAGCCGAGAGGGAGGTCGCTCATGCCAGACCCGAGCCTCAGCCAAGTCGAAGGCTAAGACCAAGGCCAAAGCCGCTTCAAAAGAAAATCCCATGTTATTTCTTTAGATGAAGATGAGGATGAAGATGATGGTGCCCCTATCAAGAAGGTGATCAAGATTGGCCCTTCGCTGTGAGCTCGGTCTCTAATCAAGCCGATGCTAGTGATCCAAAGAGGATCGAAACCAAGAGTCCACAAGCCTCTCCCATTCGTGTCTCCTATGACGAGCCGATCCGTAATCGAGTTGCCGAGCCGAGCAATGTGACTCCTTCCGACCGTAATAAACAAATTTGGCCGCAGAGTATCCGTAATCGGAGTATGGCCAGGTGATCGTACGGAGGGGGCCGATCAGACTTGATAAGAGAGTTCACCAATAAGCCCTCGACTCCGTGCTTGCCGGGCTAGGGTTGGACTTGCTTCTTCCGAGGTAACTCGAATGTTGTGCTTATTTTTCCTTTCTTTTTCTTCTCTCGTTGCTTTCCTATGCTTGGTCTAAATTCTTTCTTTTATTTGACCTCGTAGTCTCTTGCCATGATCGACCCGGCCACGACTTATTGGAAGGCCGCCGAAGAACAGAGAGAGGCCGGCCAAGTCGATGTTGGCCAAGAAGAATGAAGAGTCGAAGAGACTCGGAGGTGGAGAACACCAAGATGGGAGAGTCAAGGAGGACCATGCTAAGTTGAAGGCGTAGAGTTTGGACAAACCGAAGGAGTCCTATTCTCGATTTGGACAACTCGTATGATGCCTCAAGCCGGTGAAAGATAATGAGATCAAGGCCAAAGAAGAAGCCTGGGGGCCACTGGGTGAGGCCAATAAAGAGCTCGCCGCTCTCAAAGAGGAGAAAAGCCATGGCCGCAGATCTTGAAGTGGCGATCAAATAGCTTGGAAGAATGGCTCGTCACCTCGCCAAGAAGCAGGAAGAGCTTGAAGCGGCTAGACTTAAATGGGAGGTTGAACTCGCCAATGCCGTGGAAGAGTGCCAAGGAGGATGCCGTTAAGGCTTACAAAGACAAATATGAGCTCAACCAATATATCACCGAAGAAGCCAGGGGTTCTACGAGGCGGGTCTCGAGACATATGGCTCGGCGAATCATAATGATCCTTCCGTCGATATTTCCATCGAGCAGCTTAGCCACATGGGCCTCTGAAGATCAATATAACACTGCAGCCCGACAAGGTCATTCTTTGGTGCCATTCAACGACAACGACCTGGAGCTCATAAAGAAAGATGATGAAGCTGCAGAGGCATCACCTTGGGACCCCCCTGCTATTGAAAAGGTTAATTTCAACACTATCTTGGCTGAGCTCGACGAATATGAGGATTCGGCTTTTGACGAGGAGACCCCAAAGTTCACTATCGTTGACTCACTAAGGTGGTTTATCGGGCATCGAAAATGTTCTTGGTGAGCCATCTACCGTGGGTGATCGGGACCGAGGTCGATCCAACGTCCGTCGCCGGTCCAATCAAGGCATTTCTTCTGAGTAGACCTTGATTTTAATGGTTATTGTAATCGAACAAGTTCCAAACATTTTTGCTTTTTTGTCTTTAACATTATCTCGAATGCCTCGCCCGGGCTTTTTTGGGAGGCATAGAAACAAGTTATCATATTTTAAGTCTTAGCCCGCTTTAGGAGACTTGTTCATATTTAATCGTAGCCAACCTTTCTTGATTGCATGTTGTATGCTTGTCAAGTAAGTGTCGAGCTAGATATAGATAGGGCAAATAAGTCAATCTGAGCCCAGAGGCGACCTAATCTTGTCGATTTAGCCGACCTCGCACTTGGTTAACTTTTTCCCCGTGAACAAGATTGACCAATGAGTCGAACCTCGCTCTTATTATTGTAGCCGACCTAGGGTCGAGCTAAATCTAACAAACCGACCGAGGATCGAGTCTCGTTAGAACGAAGTCGACTAAGAGTCGGACTTGTTAAATAAACGAAGCCGATTAAGAATCGAGCTTGTTAGAACGACGCCGACTAAGAGTCGAGCTCGTTAGAACGAAGTCGACTAAGAGTCGGACTTGTTAAATAAACGAAGCTGATTAAGAATCGAGCTTGTTAGAACGACGCTGACTAAGAGTCGGACTTGTTAAATAAACGAAGCTGATTAAGAATCGAGCTTGTTAGAACGACGCTGACTAAGAGTCGAGCTCGTTAGAACGAAGTCGACTAAGAGTCGGACTTGTTTAAATAAACAAAGCCGATTAAGAATCGAGCTTGTTAAAACGAAGCCGACTAAGAGTCGAGCTTGTCGACGTTAATGTAACAAAGATGTTTGATCGAATAAACCGCGTTTTTCATTGAAATAGGAAACATGCTTACATCATCTTGAAACTAGAACTAAACACAAGCTTTGAAGTTTGAAATCGAAGATTAGAAGTAGTATTTGATGAGGTGAGTAAAGCATGCCAAGGGTGCTTCAACTCGTCACCTCCAGTGATGAGCTATCATGTAGGTTCCTTCCTTGACGACTCGAGTGACTACATAGGGACCTTCCCAATTAGGAGATAGCTTGTTCTCGCCGGGTCCTTCTACCCGTTGCCTCAATCTTTCTCAATACATAATCTCCCACTTGGAAAGACCTTGCCTTGACCTTCTTGTCGTGATAACTTTTAGTCCGCCGCTTGTAATTGACCATTCGGAGGTAGGCCGTTTCTCGCTTCTACGTCGATCGTGTCCAAGTCGATCAACCTCGTTGGTGTCATTCTCGCTCTTGATCGAAGAAGGTCACTCTAGCCGTAGGGAATCTCGAGCTCACAGTGCCACGGCCTCGACCCATATGTGAGAGCAAAAGGGGTTTCCCGTAGGCCCCGAGTGGTTGTCTACGAACCGCCCAAAGAGCAAGGGGGAGTTCGTCCAACCAATTGTTTCGTCGACCTACGAGCCCGCCTCGAGCGAAGATAGAACAAGTTTATTTGCCGCTTCGCCTGCCCATTTCCTTGAGGATAGGCGACAGAGGATTTCCAATGTTTGATTCCCACTCGCTTCATCTCTCGTTTCGAAAGTCCTGGGAGAACCGTAACCCATTGTCGACACTATAGCTCGAGGAAAACCAAACCGACACCAAATGAAGTCGTGTATGAAGTTAATAGCATTCTCCTCTCGTGGATGCGAGCTAATGGTTTGGCCTCAACCCATTTGGTGAAGTAATCTATGGCCACTATCACGTACTTGCAGCTTCCTGGGCGGGAGGGAAGTGGTCCAATCGTCGACGCCCACATATCAAATGGCCAAGCCGCGATCACAGAGTCTCGCTTCCGTTGTAGGCACATGGGAAGGTTGGCAAACCTTTCGCATTGATCACATTGCCGAACAAAGTTGTGAGTGTCGCCTCTCATGTGTGGCCGTAGTATCCCAACGTGATTAATTTGTCGCCAAGAGTCCCGGCCCCAGTGTCCACCACAAATTCCACTATGCACTTCGTGTATCAATAGGGCGACCTGGGGGATGGATGCACTTTAGCAATGGCCGAGTATAAGATCTCCTGAACAGGTCGCCTCCTTGAATGACATATCTCGGAGCTTTCTTTTTGATAGCTCGAGCCTTCTTCTCGTCCTCTGGCAGCTCGCCACTTTCTAAGTATGCTTTCATTTCCTCGATCCAACACTTCTCCTGAGTCCAATTTCTTGAGGGATCATCTATGCACTGAATTTTTACCCTCTCATAAGCTGGATTTTCGAGGAAGGAGATAGGCTCGCCATGTGGCTCATCTGAAGTAGCCAGTTTCGAAAGGAGGTCGGCCAGCTCGTTATCTTCTTCCAATCCTTTCAATCTCCTGCACTTCTAAGTCCTTTATCGCTTCTTTCACCAGTCGCAAGATTTGATCAATGTGGCACTGAGCACCTCATACTCGCCTCGACCTGGTTGACTATCAATCGCGAATCACAAGAAGCCATGATCTTAGTCGCTCCAAAACACTTGGCATACTCGATAGCCGCAATCAAGGCTTCATATTCACTTGGTTGTTGGAAGCGCCAAATTTGAACCTTAGCGATTCCTCGTAAACAGCCCTGCACTGCTCGACTCAAGACAATTCCAGCCTCCACCGACATTTTTGGTTGCCGACCCGTCGAATAGACCTTCCAACAATCGACGGGCAGAGTGACGGCGACTTCGCGACTCCTCGGCTCTTTCCCTTTGCCCTTTTCTTTGGAGCTCGCCGCTCGTCATCTTCCTTGGTGAACGTAAGCTCGACCAAGAAGTCGCCAGAGCTTGAGCCTTCAACGCCTTTCGAGGTCGATACTCAATGTCAAATTCAATGAGGGCAATTGACCAACCGAGTAGTCGACCCGAACTCTCCTGGCCAGTGCAAGATTTTTCTTAAAGGAGCATTGGTAAGAACCACGATTGGATGAGCGTAAAATAAGCCCGTAACTTTCTTGAAGCTACGACTAGAGCATAAGCGACTTTCTCGCCGTTGTAATACCCGGCTTTCCACATCTCGATAAAGCTGGCTGATATAGTACACATGTGCTTCAAGCCCTTCATCCTCTCTAATCAATACCGCAAAGAATCGACTTGTCTCCTACGTATAGATACACAAATAAAGTCTCACTCGCCGTCTGCTACCGAGCGCAGGTGGAGTAGCAAGATAATCCTTCAATTGTTGGAACGACGAATGACATTCGGTCGTCCATTCAAAGCTTTTCGTCCCCTCAACGCTTTCAAGAAGGGGAGAGATCTCTCTCGCCGATTTAGATATGAAGCGACCAAGAGCCGCTACCCTTCCGTTAAGTCGCCGCATCTCTTTGACACAGTAGGAGCCTTCATGTCGACTAAAGCCTTTATCTTCTCGGGATTAGCTTCTATGCCCCTTTCGAGATACCATGAATCCCAAGAACTTGCCACCGCCACTCCAAACACACATTTACCGGGGTTGAGCTTCATGTCGTTTGCTCGTAAATTGGCGAATGTCTCCTTTAGGTCGACCACGTGACTCCCGGCCTTAGTTTTAATGACCATGTCGTCAACGTAGGCCTCCATATTTCGACCAATTGTGAGGCAAAGACTTTGTTCACCATCCTCTCGATATGTAGCTCCCGCATTCTTCAATCCAAAAGGCATCATATTGTAGCAAGAGATGCCTCCAAATTTCGCCCGAAATGCCGTCTTCACTACGTCATCCTCGTGCATCTTTATCCGGTGGTATCCCGAGTAAGCATCCGTGAAACCGAGAGTGGAATGACCAAAGCAATGGAATCAACAAGCTTGTCAATTCTAGGAAGAGGATAGCTATCCTTCGGGGCAAGCTAGATTGAGAGTAGTGAAGTCGACACACATCCGCCACTTGCCATTCGATTTCTTCACCATGACCACGTTGGCACAACCACGTTGTATGAGTGGCCTCTTTGATTATCCCTCGCACTCAAAAGTTTTTGTACCTCGCTTTGATAGCCTCTTCCTTGTCGCGAGCAAAACTTCTCAACTTTTGGGGTCTCGCTTTATGGTCGGGCCGACTTCCACCGTGAACAGCCGACCTCCTCCTTGATTCCCTCATGTCTTCTACTCTCCATGCAAAGACATCATTACTTTCTTTGAGTAGCTTGATGATTTCTCGCTCGCTCTTCAACCGATAGCCGCTTCCCAATCCGAATTTTTTGATCGGGGTAAGAAGGTCAGTGATTACCGACTCTAGCTCATCCACGCCTTCTAGCTCGGTCCATCTCTCGAATTGTAGAGTCTCCACTATGATCTCCCCGACCTTTTGTCTTTCCTCGCCTCCCAAGTGTGGAGCCTCCGCCTATCATATCATCAAGCTTGTCTCGCAACCTTGTGGATAGGGCCCCCGAGTTATTGTCTATCCGGGAGGCATAGTCTCCTATGACGACTTGATCGACCATAACTACATCTCGAATCGACCTCGTGGTGTTAGAGTGACGTGTCGACTCAAGCATGACCTCGTCATTTCAGCGATAGGTCGACTCTACCACGTCGGTGATTGTCGATCCGGTAGTTTTGGTGATCGACCGAGACAGCCTTCAAGTAACCATCGCCAGCCTCAATCTCTAGCTCCCTTTTCTTTCTTTCTCTTAGAACATGATCCGTATAAGCACGAGCCGTGCCTCAGACGCAACCCACTCCAGAAAGGCTGGGGAACTTTACTGCCGGTGAGGAATTGATGCTACCATTCCAAGAGCGACTCGTCCAGAATTCCAAGTATGGCGGCATAGTCACTATTTACATCAATTACGATAAATTGTACCTTCGAGACAATCCCGAGGGGGTGCCGGCCTAGGTCGACGTCGAGCACTATCTCGGCCTTTAGCATCAACTCGCGGTTGGTGAAGCCCTCCAACCTCGCCATCATATCTCTCCAAACTGCTCATCATTAAGACCCATCTCCTCGAAAGTTTTATAA
Organism: Adenophora triphylla var. japonica; assembly: GCA_022495995.1. Taxonomy (NCBI): domain Eukaryota; kingdom Viridiplantae; phylum Streptophyta; class Magnoliopsida; order Asterales; family Campanulaceae; genus Adenophora; species Adenophora triphylla. The sequence continues at coordinate 121,364 of JAFEMH010006080.1, forward strand.
AACAAAATATCCTCGCAGCCCCCGTGCCGACTAAGAGTCTCGCTTCGTCGTACATCCATCAATGAGACCTGGGATGACGAGAACTTGCTCCCTAGCCGCCATATTGGTTGCCAATTCATGGGGGTAGAAGCTGATTGCTTCATCTCTTACTTCTCTCCTCGAGGCACATGCTGGGCCTTATTGAGCCGGGAATATCTTGTGCTTGATGGCCGTGTTGCTTGCTTGTTCGCGATGACCCCTGTGTTCACGCCTAGGCCGCCTAGGTCCTTGTTGCCCACTCCGCCGGCCGCTCACCTCCCCCTGCCTTGAGGTCTCTTCACATAAGCTTCGAGTCTCCCCGGTCGACCATTCTCTCGGATGATACGCTTTAATCCCAAGCAATCCTCCGTGAGATGACCAAATGTCTTTGTGGTAGTCGCAGCATTTGCCGTTGTCCCGCCTAAACTTGTTGCCTCGGATTCACTGGGACCGGAGGAGCCACCGACAAAGCATTTAAAATCTCGCCCGACTCACCGTGAGGGGAGGAAAGCTTCGGGCACCTTCTCTCGTCGCCCTAGTTCTCGTTCTTTCCATTTTTATTGTTCCCCCATTCTTGTTGGAGTCCTTTTTATCGTCGCCGACTTCAACCTTGGGGCTCTTACCGTTCTTCTTTTCTTTCCTTTCCTCGGCCGTGAGCGACATTATACACCTTTTCAAACAACTCCCGTCGAGTTGTGACTGTTCTGACCGTGAGCTCGTAGTCCATGTCTTCTCGAGGAAATACCACTTCTAAGCAATTGATTACCTCCCCGTCTCGTGAGGTCTTCCTCTATTTTATCAACCATCTCTTTGAACTTGGTGAAATAGCTCATCGAGCTTTCATTCTTACCCCGCACCAAGTTATTCGTATCGTTGACTGCTATCTTTCGAGCTCCCGCAATGAGAAGCGATCTAAGAATTTTGTTACTGAAGCATGCCCATGTGGTGATACTACCAAAGCCCAAACCATTCAACCAAGTTAAGGCCGCCCCAAGAAGTGTGCTTAGAGAGCTTTGCACATGTTGTCATCCTCATTGGCGACAAAACACATAGTGGCTTCCATGGGATATGTGGCTCCCGGCATTTGTCGACCCGCAGTACTTCTCCGTAAGAGGCAACCCGAAAGTAGTGAGTGAGGTCGACTATCTCGATTTCTTTGGAAAAAGGTCGAAGAGCAAAGTCAATTTGTTCAACCTTTCCCCGTCTCTTTTTCTTCTCCTCCTCCCATTGCTCAAATTTCTTTTTCATCAACAACCATTCTCTCGGTATCGGGTCTCTCATCTCCCGGGAGGGGAGCAGATTGACCTCTCGGCCTTCACTTCGGGGGAGTCACCTCGCCTACTCCTTCTCGTCCCCGCGAGAATTGGTCCTTTCTCGATCTTATTGAGATCTATGTCCTCACTTCTTTGAGGCGACCTCGCGCCTCTCGGCCAGCCAGACGGCGACTGCGCCCGTGATCTCCACGAGGCGACCTGCGCCTTTCCCCTCTCACAGCGACCTACGCCCATTTCGTCTCTTTCGAGACCCCGATCTCGTAGCTTGGCCTGGGAAACATGCTCTGCTTCTATTGGCCGTTAACCGAGTCCTCAAACCGATTGAGCCTCCCGCTCTCGCTTCGCTGAGGCTAGCTCTTAAATCATTACTCGGCACATGAACTATAGTGGGAGCTCGACGTACCATTCTCGTCCTCGCCGTTCGTCCCACACCTTCATTTTGCCTCTAGCACTCCTAAAGCCCGTCGCCCATTAGAAACTCCGAGCGGTGCCACTCTCTCGTAGCCGTATGTCGGCTCTGCTTCGCCTCCTCCATGGCTATTAAGTCGCCCGATCTCGGGGCTCGCTCCAAACATCATTTCTTTCTTGCTCATGGGATTAGTGGAGGGACTCGCCCCGCTTCCCACATTAGCCTCGCCCCAGACGCTTGGGTGAGGCGGAGCTCCTTGTCCTTCCATAGACGCTTTTCTCTCCTTGCACGGCAATCCCCCGCCATCGCCCACGCTGTTAGAGCGTGTCGCCACTAGCATGACGTCGCTGAGGAGGGGGAGGAGGAGGCAAATCCGCATTTCCAACGTTGGCATTGTTGTTGTTGCTCACTTCCTCGTGCCCAAGTGAAGCCTCTGATACGTGTCCTTCCGAAGTCACCATTGTTGCAGTTGATGAAGTTTTCGAAGTCAAGTCCAAAGCACGTTCCCGCAATGGAACCAAACCGATGTCGCAGAAATGTGCTTATCAATCTTCCTCCACGTGGCAAGATTGATCACCCGGCTCGACCGAAACAACCCACGACTAGCCGGATGTGTCTCCTGCGAAGACGCCGGGCGTGAGAGTAAGATTACCGTTGTTTATAGCTCAAAATGTATAGAATAATGAATTCTCGATAGCAAAATGGCAAGCTACCTTTGCACCGCTTGGTAGTGATTGAAGTATTTATAGGTAAGAGTAATGTATTTTTGGTGAGGAGACATGTCCTCCGAGATTATAGCAATGTTATTCGCCATGTGAACGTGCCTCAGAATCGTCCCCGATTTGTAGGAGGTTGTTATGGAAAGGTTGACCCACACGCGTCCTCAAATGTCGTCGACGCTGGGTGATCAGTCGAGGTCGCCACTTGTGGAATGGTCGACCCGACCGGCGGGTAGAGCATGGTTCGTACCCGAATTATGATATGGATCATGAAGTCGGACTAAATTAGGTCTGGGACCTAGTAGGTCGGACCATGGGCTTAGTCGATCGATACAAGAGACGGGCCTCGGGCCTTGTTCGATTGGGCCACCCTCATTGAGAATGTGATGGTCAAGGCCGCCAGGATTGGGCTTTATTCCTTTGGTCCAACTTGACACTTTTGGATATGTTCAAACCCATATCGCTAAATCAATTTGGGAGGGTAAAGATGATAGGATTTTAAAATGTATTAATCATATAGGTAAATTGAAAAAATGGGAATCGACTTGAATAAAGTGTCGTGAGTTTCTGCCTCAAATGCTTATCATTAATTCCGGTCTCATGCTTAGTTAATGGAAGTGGAGCGTATGACAACGTAGATAAAACGTTGGTCAACGCTTTTTGTTGAGCGATGGCATCCGGAAACTAATAGTTTCCATATGCCATTTGGAGAAGATGACCATCACTTCTGGAGGATGTGTCTTGTCTTACATTGCTTCCTGTCAGTCTTCCCTTATTCGACAATCCCGTTTATGCTACTCACCACCTCAAAATAAGGTTTGTGAGGTTTTGGGAGTGACCAAAAAAATTGCTAAAGATGGAATTCTCGCCAAGGGGGCATCGTCAATTTAGAATGGCTTAGATTGAAGTTCTCCTCGCTTGTACTCCTCGCACTCGAAAAGCCGTCTCGTGCCGCTAAGGCATATCTTTTATATTTATTGGGGTGCACAATCTTTTCGATAAGACCGGACATGTGTCAACGCTAGCTATCTAGATTTTTTGAGAGATGATGAGGCAATAGGGAATTATGCTTGGGGAGCCTGAAATGTCTGTTAGCTTTTTGTACCGGCAACTAGGAAAAGGATCTAGGTTTAACTCGCCATCGGATTTCCTGGGCACTTAACCTTGTTGGAGACTTGGGTTTATGAGAGGTTTCTGCGTTTAGGAACGGTTTCAACAACTACTATCTACTCAATTTGCCGCTCACATTGAAGTGGCTACCACCTCGGCTCAACCAAATGGCGCTGCCTCCGTGCAAGCGAAGAGGCAACATATTGATATTATTCAGACACGGATGTAAGTATTATTTTTTTAGTAATAATTTTCACATGTATTTTTGTTTTCTTAAATGAAACTATATTAATATTTTTTATGTTTTTATCAGAGGTGATTTGGACGCCGTATGCTCTGCAGATCCGTTCTACACATCCTTTTCCTAGAGTCGCGCTATACCAAGGTGCTATAGTTGCCGGTAATGTGGTGGAACCACATCTTCCCGACCGGTATTGCGACGCTTGGGTACATGCAGACAATACCTCACCCTCCACTTGGTCTCGGGATGGCGAGAGGAGATAAGAAGTCTCTAATGGGGCGGATCATGTTTGCCCGGGCCATTCTTTGACTCGGAAGGGGAATTGCCTCGATAAACGCAAGTTACCTGGATGTAGAGTGCCTCAACATGCTTCGATGATTATCTCGCAATGGTACTCCGAATATTCACACCCTATTGTGCACCCCATTACCGAAGCGGTCTCACGCCGTCAGAGGACAACTGAAGTTGTTGCCCCTAATCCGTGGGATATGCTTATGAATGTCCTAACGTCATTATGCCTATGGCCGAGATGGACAAATGGAGACCGCTCATTTAGTTTGGAGGAGGCTATGGACGTCATGTTTAAAGCATTGGCGTAAACTCAAACTCAAACCCCACGCGGACATCAACTTCTCAAGTTGGTAGAAGACGACAATAGATATGCAGCTTGGTTTTTTTTTGAACAATTATTTTTGGTATTGTATTTGAACAATTATTTTTGGTTTATGGAGTAATTGGTGTATTGAACAATTATTTTTGAAGTAATTGGTTTATGGAGTAATTGGTGTATGGTTTTTATATTTCATGTTTTATGGTTTATGGTTTTATGGTTTATGGTTTATGGTTTTATGTGTACTGGGGGGTGATTGGTTGGTGTATGGATTTATGGTTTGTATATATATGTTTGTATGGTTGATGGTTGCAAAGATAGACGAGTGCTGTGGACGTGCCCCGGTTAGTGCGTAATAGAGCAAGGACATGTCGAATAACTCGGAAAAATTTCGCCGCATCGACCGAACCAAGAGGAGAAGTTCGCCGCATCGACCGAAAACCTTGGATCTGTTCGCCACTACCGGCCGAGACCCGGAATAAGCTTGTTTTTTTTTTTTTTTTGGGAACCGTTCACGAAAAACATTGCTACGTGTTCTAAACATTGGCCGAAATTTTGAAATTTTTTGCCTTAGTTACAAAGGTTCGGCAAGATCTTGACCGAATTTTCTTTGTATTTTCGGCCGCATCGACCGAACCTCGTTTCTAATTTTCGGCCACATCGGCCGAACCGTTTCCAAAATTTCGGCCACACCCGGCCGAACCATGGCATGATGATTTGTTCGTGGGTTTTGTTGTTTGGTTGATGTAGAATGGAATTTAGGATGTTATCTTTGTTGGTCTTTACAATTTTTGGGTCAGGTTGATTTAATTTAATTTAAAGTTAGTTAAATTTAGTTAAATTAATTTAGTTAAATTTAGTTAATAAAAATGGAATTTAATAATAAATGAAAATTATTTAAAAGATATGTAACACCACAAATCATAATATTTAACATAAATAAAACTATTTAATATCAATTACATATGTTGATGTTTCTGTACTTGTATTAATCGATCTTGATAAAAATCTAGCCATCCGGTTGCACATTCAGCTCGACAATCATACCATTTGTATGGTACTGGTGGCAATGGACATCCTTCCTTCAACTTGGCATGAATGTAATGATTGTTGTTGACGTAGCATATACAAATCAATTTTGGGTTATGTGGCATTGATTTTCGTAGAGGAAGGAAGGTCAATGACAAGGTGTTACTCAAAGTCACCAACGCAACGTCGAATGCGTTTGCAACAAATAGTAACCCATTTCTCGCAGAGTCAAACCAATTTTTCTTCTCCGCATGGTCCATCAAACCAGTGGATAGCCGAAAGGACTTTATCCAGGGTATCCTCGGCCATGAATAACTCGGCATACAACTCTTGATTTCCCAAAACCTCCTGATATAACTCTCCCCGAACCCATCGCCAATCATTTGAATCACGGCCAAGTAACTCCGCAATACACCGGAAGCCACAATTCCCATCACTCCGCACATCAATTGTTTTCTCAATATAATCATGCATGAAAACCGGTAGTTGATTAAGATATTTGATTGCATGTTGACTTTTTCGACGAACGGGCTATAAGATAAATTCAAAAAAAGTAAAAATTAAACATAAATAAAATTATTTCATGATATAAAAGTTTAACTGAATAATATAAATAGTTTTGAGGTTACCTGTAACTTGGCTTTTGCAGATAACATCGGAGACCCTTGATTTGCATCGGTGTTGAATAACACTTGGACGGCATGGCCTCCACGTACTCAAATGCGCTAGGATCCCGCTTCGTGGATTTGAGGAACTTAGCACTCTTTGCTTTAGGACGACCCTTGTTATTTGTTTTAACCGGCAGTTCATTGGCCATTGTTGTTGCAGGATGACAAATCTCGGTCAATCTCCGAACAATCAAATTCTTTCCGCACGTGGAGCCGCCTCAAATCTTAAATCAAGGGTATTGCGAATCTCATTGTACCGATTTCGAATCTCTTCTTCAATATCATCATCGAAACTCATGATCGGTAGGGTATCTAGCTTACGCCAAAATGCATAAACTTTATCAAGTGGGATGGGCGAGTTGAATTGCATGAATTGTGCAAGCTCATGTGGACAAGGGAGCCCGCATGCCGATCTCACCGCACACCCACACAACAATGGATCTCGGCTACCATCATATAGAGAATCCAGTGAGTTGAAAATCCAATCCAATGCATTTATGGACACCATGCCTCTAACCTCACTCCATAGCGATGACTTGAATTTGTGTTGAACCACAGTCCTGCTTTTCTCAAATGAGGCAATGATTGCAATATGAGAGCATTCGATGAGTTTATGAATTTGTTTCCAACATGTCTCAAATGCTCCCTGGCTCGATCTAAGTTGTTTCTTCAATAAGGCATGTTGACTCTCCACCCTAACATAGGTTACGCAATTTATTAGCATATAATTAACAAAACATCAAAACATATGACATAAACATAAAGTTCCCCCGATATACCTGTTTGTAGTCAAGTTGTCAAAGTGCATAACATGGTTTGTCCAACACGAGACAAATCTTTCTTTGTAAGGCACAATCCACCGGTTCAGACATAATTGACCGCATCGGGATATTGGATCGAAATCTTCGATAATCGCCGTAAATAGTCATCAAACGATGCCTCCGTATCAACCTTGACCATTACATTCCAATGAAGAATGAACGCCTCCCAAATCTCTTGCATATCAAACATTTTCTTGCATTTTGCTAGAATATTCCTATTGATATGCCATCGACAGAGCAAATGAGTTGTCGTTGGGAACGTCTCACGAATTGCATTCATTAAGGCAAGCTCCCTATCGGTCACGATAACATTGGGAAGACATGATCGATCCATCAAAGATTTCAAGACTTCGCATGCCCACGTGTAGTTTTCTTCTTTCTCACTCTGGGTATACACGGCAAAGAATTAAGAAGGTCATTTTGGTTCAAGTCACGCCCACAATCTCAAGCAAAGGTAAGTTGTACCTATTTGTCTTGTAAGTGCAATCCATGAACAAGTCGTATGGAAATGCCTTCATCAATTCAATGCTTTTCGGATGAGCAAAGAATATCTCCTTAATGACATTCGTATTCTCGCATTGCCGATATTCGAAGTGATAAGCATGCTCTGGTCAATTTAAACATGAGCCGTTGGATTTGAGAACGACCCGCACGCCGCCTGCCCCGTTCTTCACTCGCGCATTATATATAGTCCGTATTATGGACTCATTTTCCGGAAATTTCTCTTTTAATCCATGTAAAATATCCTTCTACGGCTATTCGCATGTGACAATTCTATCACGTACTCCTCCTCCGATTTCGCATCTACCCAAGCATAAGAGTGACCCAACATGGATTCGCAAATAGGATGATTGTGAAAGCCACAAACCACTTTTAATTGCCATTCACCATCAACCGTGACTTTGTCCGGCGTTCAACCGAAACTTACAACCGCATTTCTTTGTTCCGCCTCTCTATTTTTCTTTTTTTTTCCCAATTCCAATATTTCAAGGTCAAGTGCCTCCGAGAGGACAGAGAGATTGGTTTTTCCTTGTATACACCCCAAAGAATCACAAACAAGCGTCATTCGAGGAGCCGGGAATTACTGGGCTCCCGTTATCCGACCGACCGACTACGATGACAAATCCACGCTTCTTTCCCTTTCTACGCACCCATTCAAACATTATTTTTTTGTCTCGAAAAACAAGGGCATTGTGAATTCGGAGTGTAGTCTCGCAAAACAAGGGCATTGTTGTCACCTGTGGGATACTCGAAACAATTAAATAAAACAATAAGGGAGGTGTAAGGTAAAATAAGGGTTCGGCCAGGTGGCCGAATTTTCGTCGACTGCCTACTGGGTGTGGCCGAAATAGTTAAAATATTCGGTCACTACCACGGCCGAAATATTCAAATATTCGGTCACTACCGGCCGAAAATAGCCCGCATTCGGCAAACCAGAGCCGAAAATTTTTAAAATTTCGGCCAGGGTGTGGCCGAACCATAGCTTAATTTCTACGGGTCAATCGAACTCGAACAAATATTCGGTCACTCTCGGCCGAATTCTAGCTACGAAACGTAAATGACATTTTAACAAATTTAAAGGTTAGAAAACTTACATTATCATTCGATGGTAGAGCTAGAGGATCCATGATGAGCCGCGATCTCTTGTCTTGGAACAAATGTGTATGAATTTATTTTTTTTGGAGAGGAAGAGGAAGGTAAGGGAGGAGGTAATTTTTTAAGGAGTAAAAAAAGAAAGAAGAAGTGAATAAGTAAAGAGGTGAAAATTGATGAGGGAGGGAGAGGGAAGGTGGTGAAAATTGATGAGGGAGGGAGGGGAAGGTGGGTAAAATTGATGAGGGAGGGGGGAAGGTGGTGGTGAAAATCAAATACGGGTGTACTCAACAATTTTACGGGTTTATTTAACATTAGTAAATGAGGGGATAGATTTAGGGATATTTTTGTCATTTCACTCGATGACATTTTTGAAGTTTCCAACTTACGGGTTTACTCAACAATTTTACAGGTTTATATAACAACTCTCTTTTTCAAACTACCGTTTTATTTTAGTGGGAAGTGGTGGTTTTGAGGCCCGTTGACTCCCTCATTTTGGTCTCAATAACCCAGCCCAATTACAATAATTGGCCCATGGATTTCATACGGTTTTTTTTTTTTTTTTAAGAATTGGGTAAAATTTTGATTATTATTAACTTTTTCTCAAAATAAATAATCAAAAATTTTAAATTTAAGTTTATTTCACAAAAAAAATGCTCATTAATTTTGAACTCAAGGAGTACACATTTGTAATCCCTTTCCTTTTTAATTATGGTAGTTCATTTCAATATCGACGAATCACATTGTTGCCCTTTATTGAGGAATTTATTAAAGAGGTTTTAATATATTCCATCCATCCCGGTAGAACCCGCACTGTTACTGTTTACACAAGAATTAAGGAAAAAGTTAGTGGAGAAAATGTTGTGAGTATGAAAAGTGAGGTTGGAGAGAGAAAGTGGGGTAGGAAATAGTGATTTGATTGGTGTTGTGAGTATAAAAATAAAGTAGGAGAGAGAATTAGTGGGTGGAATAGTAAAGATTTTTTGCCATTTTAGAAAATGTACAGTCTATAATGGGACTCCCAATGAAAAAAGTGTACAAGTTATAGCGGAACGGAGGGAGTATTCATTTCAGCGTACAATCTCGTTCATCTGTATTTCAATATCGACGAATCACATTTTTGCCCTTTATTTATTAAGGAGTTTATTAAAGAGGTTTTAATATATTCATTTCAACGTGCAATCTCGTCTATCTGTATACTCATTCGTCATGAGATCGACCGTCCACCTGTTTCCACTCCAACAACAGGGCCAAATTCCGTATTTCATTCATTTGTAAGACTATCCCCATCAGTGACCCTGACCCAACCCAACCTCAAATAAAATATTAATTTCTCTCACTTCCATATACACACTTCCAACCTTATATAATTTATACTCTCATCAGTGACCTCGACCCAATTCAACCTTTTAAAAATAAAATTAATATATAAAATATATTAATTTTAAAAATATATTTATATAAATACAAAATCAAAATAATTTGATCAAAAAAAAAAAAAAAAGAATGATGCACAACCGGGGCCAACCTCAGGACAACCAATTGCACATGGTCACCAATTTTGATGACTTTCCTTGCTTTTTCTTTTTTTTTTTCACCGTTGGGATGGTCTAAGGGCAGTTTGGTCTGGCCAAATATTTATGCCAACTGCTCCCACGAGTCGTACCACGGTCAAAACTCCAAATCCAACAAACCTCCTTTTATTTCTACTAATTTTTCTCTGTCCTAAATCCCAGTTGTTTTTAACGGCTCCGTCACTGTACGGTAACCGTTCGTCTACTTCCGATGAACACAACGATGTCTAGACGGAAAGTGGGCCCCGCCGCGACGGAGAACGGCGAGTCTCCGGACAAACTTGACCAACTCCTCCTCTCCGCCGCCATCTGTAACGGCGAGGATTTAGGCCCGTTCGTTCGCAAGGCCTTCACTTCGGGAAAGCCGGAGACTCTCGTCCACCACCTCCGCCACTTCTCCCGATCCAAGGAGTCGGAGATCGAAGACGTATGTAGGGCACATTACCAGGACTTCATTATGGCCGTCGACGACCTGCGCTCCCTCCTCTCCGACGTCGACTCTCTCAAATCTTCCCTCTCCGATTCAAATTCTCAGTTGCAGTCCGTCGCTGCCCCTCTCTTATCCACACTCGACTCTTTCCTTGAGGCTCGAAACAAGTGCCAAAACATCAGTCTCGCAGTCGATTCCCTTCGAATTTGCGTTGAATTGATCGAGCTTTGCTCCCGAGCCAATCTCCATCTATCTAAGAACAACTTCTATATGGCTTTGAAATGCGTTGACACGATTGAGAGATCCTTCTTAGTCAAAACGCCGTCGACGACGCTTTGTCGAATGCTGGAGAAGAAGATCCCGACGATCCGAGCTCACATCGAAAGAAGAATTACCAAGGAATTCGGCGATTGGCTTGTGGAGATCCGTACAGTGAGTCGCAACTTAGGGCAAGTGGCCATCGGACAGGCGTCCGCTGCTAGGCAGCGTGAAGAAGAGCTGAGGATCAAGCAAAGGCAAGCGGAGGAACAGAGCCGACTCAGTTTGAGAGACTGTGTTTACGAACTAGAGGAAGAAGAAGACGACGGTTATAACGGAAATGAAAATGGTGGCGCTGGTATGGGAGGGTTTGATTTGACTCCGTTGTATAGATCTTATCATATTCATCAAACGCTAGGCCTTGAGGATCGGTTCAAGCAATATTATTTTGAGAATAGGAAGCTTCAATTAACTTCGGATTTTCAGGTATCTTCAATGACACCTTTTCTCGAATCACATCAGACATTTTTTGCTCAAATTGCTGGTTTCTTCATTGTCGAAGATCGTGTTTTAAGAACCGGTGGAGGATTGATATCTAAAATGGAAGTTGAAAACCTTTGGGATACTGCTGTTAGTAAAATGTGCTCTGTATTAGAAGATCAGTTCTCTAGAATGCGAACTGCAAATCATTTGTTGCTTATAAAGGACTATGTGAGTTTGCTAGGTGTTACTTTGCGTAGATATGGTTACGCTGTTGATGCATTGCTTGATGTATTGAGCAAACATAGAGATAAGTATCATGAATTATTGCTATCTGATTGTCGGAAGCAAATTGCTGAAGCTCTTAGTGCTGACAAGTTTGAGCAAATGTGGATGAACAAAGAGTATGAGTATTCCATGAATGTGCTTTCTTTTCAGATTCAAACGTCGGATATTGTACCTGCATTTCCTTACGTTGCTCCGTTTTCTTCCACTGTGCCGGATTGTTGTCGAATTGTGCGGTCTTTCATTGAGGATTCCGTTAGTTTTATGTCTTATGGTGGGCAACTTGATTTCTATGATGTTGTGAAGAAATATTTGGATCGACTTTTAACTGAGGTCTTGGACGGGGATTTGTTGAAGCTTATTAGCAGCTCGATTAGTGGTGTCAATCAAGCCATGGTTGTTGCAGCTAACTTGGCTGTGTTTGAGCGTGCTTGTGACTTTTTCTTTCGCCATGCTGCACAGCTCTCGGGAATTTCCTTGAGAATGGCAGAGAGGGGTAGGAGACAGTTTCCACTGACCAAAGCCCGTGATGCGGCTGAAGAAATGCTCTCTGGATTGCTAAAACGAAAAGTTGATGGTTTTATGACATTGATTGAGAATGTGAATTGGATGGCTGACGAGCCTCCTCAGACTGAGAATGAATACGTGAATGAGGTTATAATTTTTTTGGAAACACTTCTTTCAACCGCGCAGCAGATATTGCCTGTTCAGGTCCTGAAACGAGTTCTCCAAGATATTCTATCTCATATATCTGAGATGATTGTCGGGGCTTTGTTTGGGGAATCTGTTAAAAGGTTTAGCTTCAATGCCATAATGGGGATTGATGTAGATATTAAGTTGTTGGAATCATTTGCTGAAAACCAAGCTCCTCTTTTATCTGAACCGGATGCAAATCAGTTGAAAACCGCACTTGTTGAATCAAGGCAGTTGATTAATTTGCTTTTGAGCAATAATCCCGAGAATTTCCTGAATCCAGTAATCAGAGAAAGGAGTTATAATGCCTTGGACTACAAAAAAGTAGTGGCCATTTCAGAGAAATTGAAGGATCCTTCAGAGCGACTGTTTGGAACCTTTGGTTCCAGAGGGTACAAGCAGAATCCAAAGAAAAAATCTCTGGAATCGCTGATAAAAAGACTCAAGGAAGCAAACTGAATTCATACCGAAACTTATGCACACCTTAATTCTCGGGTATTTTCTCATTAACTTTTACTGAAATTTAATGTTGGCATCATGTAGTTGTGTGCTTCTGATATACATGTTTTATGTTGTCTGTCATATAACCATTATGCTAGTGTCCTGTTTATACACATCTGGTACTTGGATATTATATTCTTTTGAATGGGACAAACCTCGGCACTCATACGACCCTTAAACCGTATTCCAATTTCTTCTTCGAATCTTGGTATGGCCCTTAAACCGTATTCCAATTTCTTCCTCGAATCGTGGTATGGCCCTTAAGCCATACCTCGGCACTCATACGGCCTTACTTCCATTTCTTTTTTTCTTTTTCTTTTTTGGTGGGGGATTAATCTTATACTCCCTCCCTCCCATAAAGATACTCCTATTTTCTATTTTTTGTTTGTCTCAAAAAGAAAGTCTTTTCCAGTTAAATATTAGTTTAGTGATAATTGTAAAAAATTCAAAAACCTGGTGCAATAATATTAAAGAAGAAACCCCAAAATTCAAATAAAAGTGGCAAGAACATAGCCCAAAATTTAAATGAATGTTGAAAGAAGAAATCATAGAAGGAAGAAAGAAAAATGCCCCAAATTGATAAGAAGAAGGAGATGGGATTTGAACTTGGGTTGGATGGATGGCAGGTCCTTGAATTGAAGCCATATCCCTAGGACAAGTAGAACTTTTGTGTTAATTATTTTGAGTCTTGATGATGCATAAAAGGGGCGATACCGGGGGTACCTAATCAGTCGGGAACGCGGCGTTGGATTCCTGGACGAACGAACGGACGATCTGCAAAACAGACACCGTTAGGGCGCGGGGAGTTACCCCGCGCAAACCCTCCGGCGTGAGAATAAGCATCTGCATGGAGAGCAAATAATGTATTGAACAAGAGTATTCAAATGACAAAATTGCAGTTACCTTTGAACCGTTGTGGTTGTTCTCTATTTATAATTCCATGATGATGGCGGTTATTTTTGGCATGACTGCATGAGCTCCATAATTTAAGGGACAGTTACATGATTGGAGAACGTGTCCTTGAATGGCTCCTGATTTGTAGGGAACCGGTTATGGAAAGAGTGGTGCGTACGTCTGGACCCATTAGGTCGACGCTTGTTGGTCGAGGTCGCCTGTTGGGACTAGGTCGACCTGACTGCTTCTGTAGGTCGACGCTTAATGGGTAGGTCCAGGTCGACTGTTGGGACTAGGTCGATTAGGTCGACGCTTGTTGGTCGAGGTCGCCTGTTGAGCCAGTCGATTAGGTCGACGCTTCTTTGGGGTAAGTCGAGGTCGCCCGTTGGGACTAGGTCGATTAGGTCGACGCTTGTTGGTCGAGGTCGCCTGTTGAGCTTAGGTCGATTAGGTCGACGCTTCTTTGGGTAAGTCGAGGTCGCTGTTGGGACTAGGTCGATTAGGTCGACGCTTGTTGGTCGAGGTTGCTGTTGAGCTTAGGTCGGCCCGATGAGTGACAGTAAGTCGAGGTCGCGTGTTGGGACTAGGTCGACGACTAATGGGCGGGGCGATCGGGCTTCGAGCTGCGGTCGAGGTGGTTAGGACATCTGTCACCTTTTTAAGATCCTTGCGGATCTTATGCGAAAAGTAGTCACGTGACAAGATATGGTGGTTGACATTTGATATTGATGACGTGGATTCCAATGGTCAATGAGGTTCACTTCAAGTAGCCAATCATTGGGGCGGTTCTGGGGTCAAGCGGTTTGACATGTGCGGTTCCACCAGGAGCGGTTGCAAGGTGCGGTCAAAGTACTAGAACTGCACAAGTACGGTTCACATAAGGTTGATGCACTGAGTGGTTCAAGAAGCGGTTTCAAGGAGGAATTACCCAGCGGTTATGCACGAGTGCAAAGGTTACGAAGAGCTTGGTCTTGAAACAACTTGAGCTGACAACCCTCGAATCCCAATGATTCTTAGTGCCAGTCTTGAAGCCTAATATTAACCTATTCTATAAAATGGAGCTTAGCTAAAAAATTGAAGTCTAAGCTTTGCATTACATAGGGTCACTAAAGTCCTTAAAATAGACGGGGAGAAGTTATGGTATCAAATCAAATCTAATACAAAAATAGGAGGTTAAAATATGTACATACCCAAGCAATTTTAACATGATAAAATCGCACTTAGGGCATTTTGGTAAATTCCGGTCCGTTCCAAGACTTACGGAAACATTTTATAAGTTTCTCGCGAAGGAAGTATGTTTTAGTATTTTTTCCGGACAAAAAGGACCTAAAAGGAATAAATTAGTTTGGACCTCTTCGGGAATTAACCCAGATGTTCGAGAATATGGCTTTAGGCGCCGAGAATCGGTTATTGACTCCTCCGGTCGTGCGACGGCTTGGGGTTGGATGTGATGGCGGAGTCCTTGAATTCGAAGCCATATCCACTAGGACAAGTAGAACTTTTTGTGTGTAATTATTTTTGAAGTCTTGATGACGATGCATAAAAGGGGCGA